>JAQQSY010004958.1:0-11975 GCA_028646535.1 Procyon lotor | reverse complement strand
GAAAGTAAAAGGACTGGAAGATACATCGCGTGAGACAGCAATCATGAGAACGCTGGAGCGGCGATGCCAATATTAGAGAATTCGGGACCACGCAGGTTAGGTTGGGACGAAGGAACGGACAGGTGACAAAGGAGTCAACTGAGGAAGACGACAAACAGTCCTAAGTGGGCATGGTTCCAAAACCAGGGCGAGAAAACGTCTGAAGCACAGACTGATGGAAGTGAAGGGAGAAACAGGCAAATCCGCAGTTAGTGAGACTCACCGCCACCCCTCCCAGCAGCAAACAGAACCGCAGACAATCAGTGAGGGGCCAAGACGTGGACACCACCATCGATCAACCTGACCGGAGTGACGTTCCCGGGACACGCCACCCAGCACGAGCCGGATACACACGCTTGTCAGTGCACATGGTACACGCACGACGGGCTGTATTCAGACGATGCAACAGCTGTGGGCTCTCCGACCACAACACAGTGAAACCAGAAGTCAGGTAAAAAGATATCTGGAAACAGGAAGGCTCATTTGAAAATTTAGACGAGTTTCTAAAGAACGATTCGTTAAAGAAAAGATTACAAGGGAAATCAGAAAATATTTTAAATGAGTGAATGAAAACACAATATGTGCAAAACTGTTTAAGCGAAGTAACGCACAGAGGAAAACTCAGAGCAATAAACACGTTGGGATGAAGAAAGGTCTCGAGACAATGATCTAACAGAAGCAAATTAACCCTAACGTGAGAAAAAAGGAAAGAAATAATAAAGATGAGCAAAAATCAATTAACTTGATGTTGGATAAATCGAGAAGATTAATGAAAACAAAATCTGGTTCTTGGAAACAATCAATAAAATTGATAGACCTACAGTCAGACCAGTCATGCACGGCACAGAGAAAGCACAATTGGAACCGTCAGAAGTGAGAGCGGCTGTCTCCCCGCGGGTGAGCGGGGCTCCCTCGGCACTGGGACCCCACAGGTGAGAGCATGGCAGTGACCGTCACAGCTCTGAGGAACCAGGTGGGTCCTGTGAAAACACCAATGATCGAAGGTCTCAGGAGAGGCAGCGGGGGCTGGGCAGAAACTCGGAAGGAGCTCCCCGTACTCGGGAATGTAGTTTCCCATCTTCCCACAATGAAAATATCAGCTCAGAGGCTTCCCTGGTGAATTCTGCCAAATGTTTAGGGGGGGAAATTTCAATTCTACACCAATTCTCTCACAAAACAGAGCGGAGACACCACTTCCTAACCAGCTTCAAGACTCACCGCGCAGTCCCGCGCAGGCAGGGCGGCCCGTGAGGCAGGGGCCCGGATCCCAGGAACAAGCCCACCTCCCGGTGGCTCAGACAGAAGCATCAAAGTGATTCGGTCTTTTCAGCCACGGGTGATGAACAGCTAGACATCCACTGACTCCCCAGTGCTAACTAACAAAACTCAATCAGCTCCCCACGGATCAATCAGACGCAAAAGCTAAAACTACACAACTTCAAAAAACAGGGGCGCCGGGGTGGCTCAGTCGCCTTCCACTCAGCTCGTGACCTCAGGGTCCTGGGATCGAGCCCGTGTCGGGCTCCTTGCTCAGCTGGAGGCTGCTTCTTTATCTGTCCCTCCCCATGCTCCTGCTCTCCCCTCCCTCAAAAGAATAAATATAATCTTAAAAAAAAAAAAAAAAACCTTCAAAAAACAATTAATTCTGGGACTCTGTAGTAGGCAAGAACTTTTTACGTGAAACACAAAGAGCAGAAACCCCAAAACACTAATCACATCAAAACCTAAAAAGCTTCAAAAAGACCCCATCAAGAAAAGCAACGGCAGCACAGAGCTGGCCGGGCGGTCCGTGCACGGCCGCTGTCCCACGGCCCCGGGACCCAGGAGCCAGGATGTGGCAACCACGGACCCGTCCATCGGGGCAGACGAGACACAAACTGGGAGGTGCCCGGTCCTGAGCAACGGGAGGACACACCACTGGGCCCGACACCGGAGTCCACGTGCCCGCGGGTCCACGGAGGCCCACCCCACGGCGGCACGGAGCAGGCCAGTTGGCTGCCCTGGGCCGGGGCGAGCGAGGTGAGGGGCCCCCTTGCTAAACCCCACTACGGGGGAGCCACTGGGGGCGCCTCCCGGGCACACCTCACTGAGCCACACGTGGACACACCTGCCCCACGTGAGGGGCGGATAAAATAAAAAAGTAAGATCGGCAGAACTTCTCGGGCTTTCCTCCTGGAGTCCTCCTCCCCGCCCTCTGCTTCTACCGTGAGCAGGGATGACGGGACACGCCCGAGCCCCCACATCTCTGAGCAGGTGCGCGGCAGGGAGGGGACCCGAGGCCGCACGCACACCCTTGCAATGCCCTCCGTCCGCGTCGGCTGCGGCCACCTGCCCTTCCTCTCCCCAGGGCCCAGAGGAGCTGCTGCAGCAGTCCCACCAGTGACGCTGGACGAGGGGGCAGGAGCACAGAGACCCCCTGGGAACCCAACGTCGCCCCCACCTGCCCTGCCGCACGCACCAGGCGGACAGCAGGCTCTGCCCACCGCGGCAGAGGCTCCCAGGTGCGACAGACGGCTGGCGGAGGGACCAGGGTGCCAACTCGGGCCGAGTGCGATACAGCGCCCCAGACACAGGACAAACAAGGGAAGCCAGGGGACCTCTTAGCTACAGAGCAGACGAGCCTGGGCGAGACCCAGCACCTCAGCCCCCAGTGCACAGGCGCTGCTGCTGGGGAGGGGGGGGGGTGGATTAGGGAAGTGACAGCAGCGTCTCCTCACAGGCGGCTGGGGGTCGACGGGCACAGCACCGCACAGGCCCAGGGCCCCAAAGGTACCAGGGATGACAGCAACAGCCCCTTCCCTGGACAACATTGGCCATGTCCACAGACCAGATGTGGGGGGGTGGGCCCAAGCACACACGAGGGGGGCCAGCGGCGAAGGCTAGGACAAAGCCCCCCAGTCCGCCCCTCCGCAACCCCCAGGGCCCTGCTCCTTTCCGGTGGGGGACCAAGCTGCTGAGGGCGCCCCACTTTTAAGACAGATCCAAAGTCCTGGGGTGCAGCTGGAGCGGGACCGCGGGGGCCTTGCGGCCAGCCCCTGGGCCACCTCCGCGGCCTGGAGCGAATGCTCAGAATCAGCCGCTCCGGCAGCACACCTGAGTCACAAAGCTCGCTGTCACAGGACACCCCACAGGCTGGCTCTCTGCACACCCCCGGCTGGAGGGAGGCAGGCCCAGGGGCGTCAGGGGACCCGGAACCACGTGAGCACAAGGCCGAGAAAGGAGAGTGGGAGCACAGGGGTAAAGACCTTGCAGCATGGGGGGCCTCCTCCCTCCTGAGCAGCGTGGCCTGCCGGGGGCACCCAGAGGGCAGGGCAAGACGAGGCCTGGGGTCGGAGGGACATCAGGCCTGAACGCAGGCTCCGGGCCCCAGCTTCAGGCCATGCAGCGGCCAAGTGTGCTGCAACAGATCGGTCAGGTCTGCACAGTCAAGGCCCTGAGTGTCCAGGTGCCTGCGGCGGGACTGTCCCTCTTCTCCCTGCTCGACCGCAGCTGTCCTGCAAAGTGCTCTGGGCAAAAAAGGCTCTGCGGCTGGATGCACGCGAGAGCGGGCTGCGGGGATCCCCGTGAGCAGCAGCATCCGCCCCAGGGCCCCACTACGGCCCCGCGGCACTCAACAGCTCCCCACACACTAGTCAACGGCCCCTCACCCTGCAGGAGGAGGCTCACCCTCCGGGGCCTCGAGAAGAGGAAGCGTCCAGACAGCAATCATAAAGCCTCTCGAGCCAGGAGCTGGGACCCATGTGGGCCCGCAGGGAGCAGCCCTGCGGGGGGGCCGCACTCCCGCACCCCTGCGCCCACGCCAATCCCAGGAAAAAGAACGTGCCCGGGTCCGAGTGCGGGAGAGCCAGAGGGCGGCCAGGTCCCCTAGCTGGTGAGGATGAATAGGGCTCTGCCGAATGCAGCAGACACCCGCGGGGCAGGGCAGGGTCTGGGGCCGCAGCCAGAGCAGGGCTGAGCAGGACCGGGGAGGCAGACGGCTGCACGGGAGGACGTGGCCTCAAGGTCGGGGTGTGGGGCAGCACCCAGGGCTCGCAGGAGGGAGGCGAGCACGTGTTGGGGTCTATCCGGAAAGAACCTGGGGTCCGAAGAGGCAGGCAGTTTTGCTAGGCACCCGCAGGGCACAGCACAGCCAGTCCTGCCGCGAGCACAGCAACCCCCAGGGGCAGGCACGCCCCCCTTTACAGAGCAGGAGGCCCTCGGCCTCGGGGCGCCCACTGCCCGGGCTCCCTGTCACCAGGACACCAGGGCAGCGGTGCCCAGACCACCGGCCTGCCTGTCCCTGGGGAGACAATGTCCCCAAGTCATGTGTGCGGCTGGCACCAGACAGCAGAGACCCCCAGCCTGTGCCGGTCTCCAGGCAAACACGCGGGCTTGCTGCTGCTCTATTCCTGATGCTCTGTATTTTCTGGCCCTGGTTCCAAGTCAAAGACAAGGCAAGGATGGAGAAATGGTCCTTGGAACCTACCGCCAACACCCACCTATGACCACCGCCCTGCCCGGCCCTGACTGCTGGGATCTGGGCTCAGCCTCCACCCTCCCCGCTCCCCGCCGGCGGCTGCAGCAGTCCCGTGCAGCTGTGCGCCCCGTGGGCCCCACCGGGACCCTTGCAGCGGGCACCCATCTGGGACCCGGCCCGCTGAGCTCCAGCACACCGGGCTGATGTCCGTCGGCCCCCCAACCCACCATGCCGGACCAGGAGAAGTCACAGCCCCAAGAGCAACGCTCCCCTGGAAAACAGCCATGGAAGGACCTCACGGGCTCCCGGCGACGCACCCCCAGCTGTCCCCTGCCTGTCCTGACGCCGTGGGCCTGGCCCAGACAGAGGCCTGTCCTGCCAGTTCGTCAGCAACACAGCCCGGCACTCCGACCGCAGCTCGGCAGGTGAGGGAGGGGCCCAGGCTGGGGGGGGCCGAGATGACCATCTCTGGCCGCGGAGGAACCACGTCCGAAGGGCTCCTATCTCAGGTGTGAGTGCGTAGGTGGGACCGCACAGGAACACGCGCTTCTTCCTGCAGGTCGCGGTCCAGAGGCCGGAGGCAAACATCCCTGGGAGGGGAGCTGTGTCGCGTGGGCACCCGGGCCCCAGCCCCGCAGCCGGGCGCAGCAGGCAGGGGCAATGCCGAGGGGAGCCAAGCGCACCTGCTGCGCCTCGATGCTCAGGAGGCTGTCACCGTGTGGCTGCACCAGGGAGGCCCCTGGGGCGTGGGGAGGAGGAGCTTCGGGGCTCTGCTTCCTGCCCAACTGCGGCAGGGCCCAGTGACTCACCTCGGAGCGGCTCTGGGCCGAAGCCCTCGGGGCACAGAGCCTGGCAGGAGAAGGTCTTGGCCACCGCCTGCTCCACGGGCGTGAGGGCCAGCGCCTGGGGCCCCCCGGGGCCGACGGCCGCACGCCGGAGGTCAGCCAGCTTGCGCCGCACGACGGCGCGCAGGTCCCGCCACTTGTGCTTGAGGTCCACGAGGTCGCGGCGGCAGTAGCCCAGCGCGTTCACGGCCTGCAGGATGCGGCTCCACACGCGGTACCGGCGGGCCGGCTCAGCCTTCAGCAGCCCCGTGCCAAACAGCAGCTGGTGGTGCTTGCTGACCTTGGACACCAGGACCTCCGTCTCCTGTGGGCAGAAGTTGGGCTTCCTCCTCTTGGCCCGTGTGGCACTGGGCCCCACCAGCCGGCCGTGGGCACTGCCGGCAGAGTCCCTCCTCGGGCCGGCAGCGGGTGGCGAGGGGGGTTCCAGCGTCCCACTGCCTTCAGGGGCAACCCCTGGCCCTGAAAAGGCACCAAAAGGTGGGTGTTTAAGGCCGGGGGCCGTGGGGCTGGTGGGGGTGGGGGCCGTGGGGCTGGTGGGGGTGGGGGTGGGGGCCGTGGGGCCGGTAGGGGTGGGGGCGGCAGCCGTGGGGCCGGTGGGGGTGGGAGCCGGGGCCGTGGCATTGGCTCTAGGGCGCTGCCTCCTCCTCTGCGGCTTCAGCTTCGGGACATGGCTGCCCATGCCCAGCACCGCCCCCCCCACAGGGTGTCCAGAGGCCCGGGGCGTCCCAGTGCTGAGGCTGCCTCGGGCGCCATCCGCCTTCCTGCCGAGCCGCGAGCGCACAGCAAGTGGAGGACAGGAGCAGGAGGGCAGGCGGGTGGCCGTGGCCTCCACCCCGCCGTACCCCAACAGCCTCCCGCTCCTGCGCTCCCAGGGGTCCCTGGGCTAGGCAGGCACACAGCCCCCAGCCTGCAGGCCTCTGCCCACTGGGGGGGGGCCTCATCAGCAGCCAGCCTGGGGCCTGCCGGGGGCAGGGACACCCTCTGTAAGGGCAGAAGAGGCAGCCCCTCATGAGACCAAGGGTCTCCCAGATGCAAGGAGAGCACAAGCCCCTGACACGGAGAGCCCCTGTGGGCAGGGGGACGTGTGAGCCCCTGGGGACACTCAGGGGACAGTCTGTCTCCCCCCAGGTCCCTATCACCCAGAAGGCTGCCTCCACAGAGGCCTGCACGCGCCCTCCCCTCCCTAACGCACATGCCAAGGACCCTGACGGTCCCTCAACCGCTCCCCCTACGAGCAGAAGCTGGGCTCTGGAGTGAAGAGGCCACGTGAACTCGCCCCACAGGCTGAGCCTCCTCCCTGGAGCCCATGGGGCCCTGACAAGGACCGGTCGTCACACGAAGGCCCTCCCGCTGATGGCCCAGCCGCGTCACGCCGTCGGCCATCCTTGGGGGAGGGGAAGGCGAGTGGGGGGAGGGGCAGGCCACCCAGAATCCGTACTGCAGCTTGCCCCCAGCTCTGTAAGCCTATGCACCCCCCGCTGCCACGCCCAGCTCCTGCCTGCTGCCCCCCTAGCACCCGGCATCTCCAGGTGCCATTTCCCAGGTCCTCCCCCAGACCCAGCACCCAAGCGGAAGTACCTCGCTTCCTGGCCCTTGGGCCTCGGGGCGTGCCCGCCGACCCCAGATCACCGGCCCGGTCCTCGCCCACACAGGGGTCCTGCGGGCTCTCTGGCGACGGGCAGGGGAAATGGCGGATTCCATACTCGGTCCAACACTTAGCGCACTCTACAGACAGCAAGGGACATCATAGTTACACCGCGCCTGCCCACAGAGCGGCTCAGGCTGCTGCTAGCAGGTGCCACGGGCATGGGCAGCTGGTGCCCTGAGTCCTCTGAGCAGCCAGGCTGAGAAGCTCCATTCGGGCCCACATCTTCCAAGAAGCCCTCCCAGACTGCCACACCCTGTGCAACAGCGGCTTTGGCTGAAGACCAGCACCAAGTCCAGAACTTTAAACGTTCTAGATCTTTAAACTATGATCATTCTAAAAGGTGACCCCAGACAAGGACGAAATCGTCTAGAGCAGGGCTTCAGGTGTGGCCCACAGACCAGACCAAGCCTTCGTGGGTGTCACCCATCAGCAACAAATGACATACAAAACCAGAGAGGAAGGACTTAGGGATCTTGACGACAATCCGAAATCACAAGCACCCGAGCACAGCATCATCTTGTTTATAAAAATGCCGTTACGGGGTGTATCGAGAGTGAAAACATAGATAAAAACCCACCTTCCTGACACTCAGCTACAGGGCTGAAGGGCAGCGGGGCCGTGCACCCGGGCAGTATCCTCCCTACGCCCAGCCCCAAACAGGACCCGCACGGGGTTGGACCCCCAAACAGGACATTCTCATTGATTCAAAGATACGTCCTAGATTCGTTTCACCAAAAGTTGTCAACCGTGAGACTCATAAAAACGTCTTCTATCTCTGAAAGACGTGCTTTCGGTGCTTGGCGCCGGGCCATCTGTGCGACCTCGTCTGCTCTGGAGCTCTCCGGAGGGGCGGTTTCCGCGGAGCGAGCTCGAGGAGGTGACGGCTGAGCCGTCTGAGCACGCCCACGGCCGCCCCGAAGCCCCAGGGACAAGGCCGGTCCCAGCACCCGGCTCCTGGGGCAGCTCCTCCTCGAGAGAGACCTTGGACTCCCATCCCCCCAGAAAAGGGAGCGCAAAGGACACCTGTCCAGCTCATGCTCTGTGCCCCACTGCGGGGGGACACTGCAAGACAGGGACAGAAGGACGGGCCCAGTGATCCCCTGGGACTCCAAGTGGGGTGGGAGAGGCCTCCAAAGGCCATCTCCGCCATCCTTGGCCTGCAGGCAACAGGGACCCAGAGCGCACAGGCAGCCCGCGGGGCAGAAGGAAGGGCAGGGAGGCCAGCTAGCTTGTCTATGGAGGGAGGTCCCCACGCCACAGACACCTGTAGCCACGCGGGATTCCGAATCAGACCACGCGCTCTCCTAGACGTCCAGGGAGGCAGGCAGGCCCCGGACAGTCGCAGCATGTGAGAGAGAGGCCAGGGCCAAGGCCCATGTCCCGGCGTCTCTGACCATGACCCTCCAGGACAGGGACCCTCTTCCCGAAGGGCCTGGTGGGGAGCCCGTGGGACGGGTCCTCACCCCAGAGCCGTGCCAGGCTCTCCTGCAGGCCCAGCTGCTTGTGAGGCAGAGACACAGCTGTGCGGGCACCTGGTGACTGGGGTCACCATCTGCTTCGGGGACCCCAGAGCCCCTCCTGCAGGGAGCAGGGAGCCCGGGGACCCAGCTGGCGGCCCACGTCACCGCCCACGGGATGTCCCCCCCATGCTGGCGTCGGGCCACGGAAGCCCAGGCCCCGCCCACCTCCTCCTGGTTACTCCACACGCTGTCCAGACGCCCGTGGACGGGACGGTCTGGTCCACCCTCCAGAATCACACGACCCTTGAACTTGGCGGGGCAGCTGATTATCAAGACACACACAGTTACCGGGAAAAGTTCAAACACAGACAGTTATAAAGAAATGACGAAGAAAGTTTGCGGAGGTGGATGCTGTGACCCCAAGGGTGGGGGGTCCCGCACAATCAGAAGACTCCACACACAGCTTTGCTTTACTTCATTCAGCACAGTGGTCACCGCATCCGGACGTGTGCAGAGGGCACCCAGCGACCTTGGACGGCTCAAGCTGACGCCCACGGCACAGCGGCCTCCCTCAGGGTGGGGATGACGGCACTCCCACGTTCTCTGTCCACGGCCACGCCACAGCCAGCACACCTCTGCGGCGTCCTTGCGGCACAGGAGGAGGCAGGGCCGGCCAGGTGAGGGGTGGCACTGGCGTCCGGAGCAGTAGACTCCTGCGCCCTCTCATCCGGAGCGAGCCAGCTCTGCGGATGCTCGGCCACCATCTGTCTGGGGGGCGGGGAGGCTCAGCTGTGTTTCCTACCTCTTCACAGGGCTGGCCCAAATTTTTAGGGTTTCCTTAGATTTATGTGAGTTCTTTGTGTGTTTATAATCTGCCACCTGGCTTTTCGCCGTGTTTTTGCCTTGACTGTACCGCAAAGCAATCACCCTAAGCTCCGTGTAATCACCTAAGGGTCGCGTGTATCCCGCAGTGCTTGGGTCACAACAGGTCCCAGGTGACGGCAGCGGCGCCTGCAGAGCCAGGGTCTCCGCCTGGCCCCAGAGTCCTGCCCGGAGCGCCAGCCCCTCCCCGGGAGCCTTTTCGCGTCACCCAACAGAGGAGAGGGTGGGGGACCAGCGGCAGCCGGGCCTCAACAACGGTCAACAAATCAGGACGACATAGGTCCTTTCCTGATGAAAACGCAATTAAGTAAACACCGTTTTTAAGAAACAACTAGAAAAAAAAATGCATACGTTTGGAAACAATGAACTACGGTTATAAATAAATCCAAGGGGGAAAAATAATAAAAAATAATAATAAATATATAATGAACAATTCCTGAGTCAAAGAACAAATCATGATGGAAATAAGAAAACACAGCTGAACCTTAATTTAAAAATACTCCACGCTTCTGAATGTCTGACACTCAACTAGGGCAGTGACCATCCTGACACTTATGATCTCAAGTACTTTTACTACAAAAGAAAAAAAACTGACAACGAAGGACATAAACATCCAGCTTAGGAGTCAGAAAAATAAAACAGCATCAACTCAAAGAGAAAAGGAAAATAGAATCAAAGTGTGCGCAGAGATCATCCAATAGAAGGTGCCAAGAAAGTCCTAAGTCCGCTCTTCAGGGAGACTCAGAAAATGCCCAAGCCTCAGTCGACACCGACTACAAAAGCAGGAAAAGGGGAAAGTACAAGTGAGCCCTTTGAGAAATAAGACAGAGGATGTGATGCAGAGACTGGGGCCTTAATAAAACAGCGGCACCCCAAGGGTAGACCGTGGGGACCCCCAGCCCTGGCGACAGCCCGTGGTCGGGCAGGGGCAGGGGCAGCAGCACCGGGCGGGCAGAGCCCGGCCAGGCCCTCGGCCACACCACAGCACTGCCCTGCCAACGACCGGACACTACCGTCCACGTTCTATTTCAATAAATTCAAATGTTCTAGTGAAGCAGACGTATGTCTCAGAAAACACAATTTAGCAAAACTGACCCAAGAAGAAACAGAGCCTGGATGGTGTTCACGACTGGAGAAGCCAAGTGCTGGTCGGACGGCTTCAGGGCGAAACCCCAGAAACACTGAAGGAACGTGGAGTCCCATTCTTCCGAGAATTCACAGGGAACATAAGCACCATGGAGTCAGAGGCTTTGACCAGCTCAGGAAGGCGGGAAGAACAGACGCATTGGAGAAAAAAAGAAAAAAACGTTGCCCCTAATAAACGACACCATCCAAACAGAAAACTTAAGATCCCACAAATTATCACAGTTACAGCCAATAGGAGATTAGCAAAACGGCACGAAAGAAAGTAGACAAAAGTCAATTACGCTCCCCAGGAAAACCGTGGTTCCTTCCAGAAATAAACTTCTAGGGGAAAAACAAACAAAAACCAAAACGACAGAGGACAATCTCAAGCTTCAGAGAGACCTGAAAGGCCTGTCCGTCAACTGCGGCACGAAGGTCTTCCCATGGCCCTGCCTCGCGCCACGGAGCCGACCGGCCGTCAGAGCCGCCCCGCGCGGGGGACGCTCTGCTTCCGCACCGACGAGGGAGGCGTGCTGCGCCCGGGACTCACCGCGGAAGGACACGACAGCAGCCCAAGGTCACAGGGGCCGGGCAGACTCCTGACGAGGTGGAGGGGGCGGCCCTGGGGACCGTCGCATCGTCGTGGACGTGTACCAGCCACAGAGACTTGGAACCGGCAATACTCTGAGCGGCACTTCTTCTGATAGCAAAAATGTGGGGGTTTTTTAGTTAAAACAAACTTAATAAAACATATGCGAGATCTTCATAGTGAAAATTATAAAACTTTGGGGCACCTGGGGGGCTCAGTGGGTTAAAGTCTCTGCCTTCGGCTCAGGTCATGATCTCAGGGTCCTGGGATCGAGCCCCACATCGGGCTCTCTGCTCAGCGGGGAGCCTGCTTCCCCCCCTCTCTCTGCCTGCTTGTGATCCCTCTCTCTGTCAAATAAATAAATAAAATCTTAAAAAAAAAAAAAAAAAAGAAGCAGGTAACAGGGGCGCCTGGATGGCTCAGGTCATGACCCCGGGTCCTGGGATCGAGCCCCGAATCGGGCTCTCTGCTCAGCAGGGAGCCTGCTTCCCCCTCTCTCTCTGCCTGCTTGTGATCTCTCTCTCTCTCTGTTAGATAAATAAATAAAATCTTTTAAAAAAAAAAAGTGATAAAACTTTACTGAAAACTGTGACAGAAGATCTGAGAAAGAGACACATGTGCTCACGGACCGGGAGCCCACGAACAGTGCGCACGCCGGTTCTCGTCACAGTCTCGCCGCGGACGCCCGGCCGCTGCCGCCCAAACCCCACGCCCAGCGACAGGATTCCAAACGTGTGTTTGGAGCAAAGGGCCGAACACCCGAGACGCGTCCAAGCGAAAGCAAGCAGAGCCACTTGCCGCGGAAAACATCGGAAATCGTAACCCTGAAAATTAAGGCAGGATTCTGCACCGGAAAGGAAAAGTGAGCAAGAGCCTACACGTGCTGTACCGCAGAGCCCGGGCGCTGAGGGTCGGGGGGGGGGGGGGGGGG
>JAQQSY010004957.1:0-11975 GCA_028646535.1 Procyon lotor | reverse complement strand
CTGGAGGCTGACACCTTCACCAGCCCTTCCCCCAGGGTGCCCAGCCATCTCTCCCCATGGGGCTGACAGCAGGGTGGCATCGCTGACAAATGACTCATTTCCAGCCACAAAAAATGGCTTCAATCTTTTTTTCTTTGAAGTCTCACAGATTACATCCTCCACCCCCCGCTTTTCTGACAACCTCACTCCAGCAGTGCATTATGTTAAAAACCACACTTATTATGCCAGAGTGGGGCTGGCACTATTAGAGTTCTGTTTTCATCACGGACGTTGATGTGCTGTAATGACCTGCTTGGATCCGTGCTCCCGTGGGCCTATGACTCCCGCAGAGGGCACCAGGGGACCCATTGTCCTCCCCACCGAACAGTCACGCCCCAAGGGGGTAGGGAGAGACTGTTCCTCCTACTGCATTCTTCTCGTTCTATTTGATTACTGTGTGCCCACCATGAAATAGGTCACCCAAGTCAGAAACCAGGGTACTAATCGTGTTCTTCCCTCAACTTGATCCCTCTTAAGCAATCCCTCACCAGGCTTCCTTCTTTCCTTTGTTTCGGCATCCCTCCAATGCCCCCTGCCATGCCCCTGGGTCACACTACCACCACCTTTTTTTAGAGTAAAGACAGTCCCCAACTGATGATGTTCTCACTTACAATTTTTAGACATTACGATAGTACAAAAGCAATCCATATTCTGTAGAAACCATATTCTGAATTTTGAATTTTGATCTTTTCTCAGGCTAGTGATGCCGGGCGGTGGCATCAAACTATAGCTCCTAGTCAGTCACACAATCATAAGGGCAAACAAGTGCTGCACTTATACCCATTGTACCCACACAGCCATTCTGTTTTTCACTTTCAGTAGAGTATTCAGTAAATACATGAGATGTTCAATGCTTGTTATGAAATAAGCTCTGTGTTAGATGATTTTGCCCAACTGCAAGACAATGTAAGTGTTCTGAGCACATGTAAGGTAGGCTAGACTGAGCTAGAACATTGGATAGGTTAGTTGTATTAAATGCATTGTTGATTTATGGTATTTTCAGCGTATGGAGGGTTTATCAGGACATGACCCCATCCTCAATGTCAGCCTCTCTGTTTCCAGTCTTGCCCCCTCCAAAATGGTCCCCAAGGTGGTTGGTCTAAATGCAAACTGATTCATCTGTATTCATTCTCCTCAACTCCTTGCTAGCTTCCACTGACCTTGGCATAAAGTCTTCAGTTTGGAATTCAAAGATCTCTCTCTTTCTTGTGTCTCTACCCCAGGCCACCTTCCCTTGAATCCTAGGGTACCAAGCTACTAGAGCGTCCCCCCTACATGCTCCTCTTGGATTCCTTCAGATCTTTGCTCCAGGTACTCATTCCAGGTACTCTCACCTGGAACGCCTACTTTTCCTCTCTCTTAGTCTCAGTAATTCCTTCTCATCGCAGAGGGCTCGGTTCACCTCTTCTAAGATATCTTTCACGACATGCCATCCCAAAGAGATTCAAGGCCTCTTTCTGAGGTTCTAATGCTCTTTGGCCCCCTCTACCCTGCCATAAACCTCATTAACATATTGGTTCTTTTACTTGTCTTCTGTCCCCTTGAAATATGACCTCCATGAGGAGGTGCCTTAGGCAACCCTCTATACCCAGACACATACAGTGAGAGGTGACTGACTGACAGGCTCATCCTTTAGGTCTGCAGCTCAGCTTTGATAGCGGTTAGTTATCAAAAGTTAGTGTGTGTATCCCATTCTTCTATGTATGACACATTTTAGCATCTCTCACAATATTTAATCTTTACAACAAACCTATAAGAAAGTTATTGTAACCAATTTTACACAGGAGAAAAAGGAGCCTCAGGGAAGTTGAGTATCTTGTTTGTTTTCATGCTGTCAATGCAAGATAGTTTAGTGCCTGTGTACCTGCTGTGGGAAATCTACATGGATTTAGGTGCGAATGGTTACAGTTATAGAGCTAGACCATGAAGGATCAAAAGGACTTTGCCAGTTGAAGTGGGGTGATTAGGAAGATTATTCCAAGCAAAACCAGGAACGTCTTCTTATACGTTAACCTCAATATGAAGGAGGGAGGTGGTTAAGAAAAAGTCCTAGATTGAGTGCATCTCTGCCAAATAGTAGCTGTGTGATTTAGGGCAGCTTCCTCACCTCAACTTCTTCATATGTATTATGGGAATAATAAAAGCTACAAACTCATCTGATCATTGTGAAGATACCAAGAAATAATGCACACAAAATGCTGGGAACATTCTCTGACCAGACAGCAATGGCTCAATATATGGCAGCTATTCCTAGCCTTGATATTCCAATTACCTATCGTTGTGGAAGAAACTACTCCCAAACACAGTGCCGTCAACCTTATACTTTGTGTGTCAGGGTTCCATGAAGAGCTCAGCTGGGTGGTTTGTCTCTCACCCACGTGGCATTGACTAGAACACCCACTTCTAGAATGGCTTCTTAACTCGTCTAGCATCTGGGCTGGGATGGCATCTGCATAGGGAAAGGGTGCTCACTGTCAGATGGACACGAAACTTGGTCTGCTGGCCAGAATGCCTACAAAGACCAGATAGATGAGACTGGGCTGTCCAGTGGCTCGGGCTTCTCGTAGACTTGCCACTTGTTTCCCAGAGAGGAAAGAGATCTGAGCAGAGGTCATAAAGCTCTTATGAAACAGACTCAGAGGTTGCAGAAAATCACTTCTGACATATTCTCTTGGTCAAATAAGTCACTAAGGCCAGCCCAGACTCATAGAAAGGCAGTTAAACTCCACCTTTCAATGGGAGGAGGACAAAGAATTTGCAGCCATCTTTAATCTACCATATACCTAGAGCTACCAGTGCTATTTTAACATTAGGCAGCAAGAGCAGATACTCCACTGCTATGAAAGTGTGGAAAGGGATGCCGGATATGGGAGGGGGGGCAGGGAGCTGCTGAGAAACTACTGCACCAATGTGGTCAAGTAGAAGGCAAAGCACTTTTCCAAACACTCCGCGACACCCCGCAAAGCCAGTGAGAACTAAGCAAGTAGATTTCCCAGCCCCAGGGGGTGCATGTATAAACCAAGGACTCTGGGGCAGCACTCTCTGAAAATAAGTGAGAATGCCAGGAGCATCCCTGGGATTTCTTTTCTGAATCACCTGAAATGGAGCAGCGGACTCTCTCCAGCCGCTTTCTATCTCTTACATGAGGGAGGTCACACTGAGCTATTTTTCCAAACTGTCGAGGTAAGAGGATAAAAGGTCTC
This sequence comes from Procyon lotor, assembly GCA_028646535.1. Lineage (NCBI taxonomy): Eukaryota > Metazoa > Chordata > Mammalia > Carnivora > Procyonidae > Procyon > Procyon lotor. The sequence goes on along the minus strand of JAQQSY010004957.1, from coordinate 8,733 downwards.
CACTATCTTGGCCATCACAAGCTGGAGTTACTCATGGGGAACAAGGCAGGAGGCATAAAGAGGACACAGCAAAGAGGATGTTGTACATGAAAGACACTTTCTAGCACAATATAGTTCACATGTCTTGTCCTTACTGACTGTGCTCATTTTTTTTTTTAACCATGTGCATTTTTGTCACCACAAGATATGTATGGCCTCTCTTCTCAGTTCATTGATCTGGTTTGAAAAAAAAAAAATAACATATCTCTTTGGGGCTGGCCTCCTCTTACCTGTTAATTCTATTCATGCCTCTGTTATAAGCCTACAACCTGAGAAAGACATAAATAATTTAATAACTTCTACTGTTCTTCTTATAAATTCTGGACACCAATAACACACACACAATTAAATACAAATATTCATTCAGAGACATACTTGCTCACACACACAAATGCCAGTATATCCTGAATTGCCTGGGTTGGTCATAGATTTCTCCTGGTGTCCAGGCATAATTATCAAATACAGACACACACACACACACACACACACACAATCACATTTAATTCTCAAACATGCCCCATGTGGATGATAAATTATACAGTCACCTTAACTTTAAACATACACTCAAAAAACATACCATGCAGAGACACACATACAAACATATATACATATATACCGACACACTGAATTCCCCTTCACCCCACAAACACATCTAAGTATATCCAACCATTCTAAAATGTACACCCTCACCAGAATGCATGGTTGCACTCAAATTCTAAACGTGCACTTTCAAATCCTTACCTAAACCATCCTGCCCACACTACAAACACACCCATTCACACAGACAGTAACAGACCATCAGACCCACAAACACGGAAGACAAGAAAATGACATGCAAGGAAAAATAAAAATAAAATACACATAGACATGCATAGTAACACACTCCCTTAGTATTCTCTCCACAAATGGCACCTTCCAGCAGTCCATACACACCTGACGGACACACATACATGTTTGTGCTTAAATGACCCCCTCACACATACATACACTCAGACAAAATCATGTGTGTATTTTTTTTAATTATGACAGAATCAAGCATCTACTTTTAAACACAAAACCACATATAAGATATTCCAAAATATACCTGTGCTTAGTCACACACACACACACACACACACAAACACACACACCACACGCACTTCTGACCCTAGTGCTTTCTTCCTGCAGTACTTTCCCTCACTTTATCTTCGAGCCTGGACTGCACTCAGATGAATATCACCTCAGAAATCTCCACAACACAGGGGCACCTGGGTGGCTCAGTCGTTGGGCATCTGCCTTCGGCTCAGGTCGTGATCCCAGGGTCCTGGGATCGAGCCCCACATCGGGCTCCCTGCTTGGCAGGAAGCCTGCTTCTCCCACTGTCATTCCCTCTGCTTGTGTTCCCTCTCTCACTGTGTTTCTCTCTGTCAAATAAATAAAAAAAAAAAAAAAGAAGAAGAACCTCAGGACCTCAGTTCTAGGCCTGCCTCTGCTGTAGATATGCTGGGGGATGTGGGGCAGGTTCCTGGCACGTTCCGGCCTGGGTCTCTCCCCCTGTGACTTAGAGGCTTAGACGTGACAGTCGATTTTGTACCATCCCTGAAAACAATGATTCAAAGTATGTGGACATTTCTGAACCAGAAACTGCCAGCAGGTAATCACTTTTATTTTGATTAAACCAGGGCACTGGGGGCGCCTGGGTGGCTCAGTCGTTAAGTGTCTGCCTTCAGCTCAGGTCATGATCCCAGAGTCCTGGGATTGAGCCCCACATAGGGCTCTCTGCTCAGCGGGAAGCCTGCTTCTCCCGCTACCACTCCCTCTGCTTGTGTTCCCTCTCTCACTGTGTTTCTCTCTGTCAAATAAATAAAATCTTTAAAAAATAAATAAATAAAATAAATCAGGGCACTGAATCCTTCAGCCTGAGTGGTCTCAGAAAAGGCTTGCAGTGATTTGAATTGAAAAGGCTCAGTTCAACTCCTTGCTCCACCCAAAATCAATGAAATGCATCTGTAATTATGTATTTAGCAGCAACCGCGGGCTATGCTGGTTATGGGACAAGAGACTTTGTGAAACAACCTCCATCCTCACAGGTTAGATGGACAGATTGGTATGTCAACAAATAACCTGGGAATAAATTATTCAAATGCTATGGAAGAGTTATTATCACATACGATTATCAAACCATAGGGTTCCATTCTATGTTATTACCATGTTATCTCATTGACAAAAATCCACGCCCATCTTCTTTTCCATAACCTCTTGCTGCTTGTTAACACACATCCCGACCTCTAAAAATCTCAAGGCAAGCTCCAGGGCACTTTCCACCCCATCCATGCTTTGGCACCGGGACTCTGTTTCTCATATGGCAGGAAGGGCTGAGCAGCCGGAAACTGCTTCTTGAAGTCGTACGGCATTGCGTGGCACTGATATCTAATTTCATTACTTTTATCCATCCAGCCTTGGGTACTTCAGCTCGTTGGGTTCCAGCCGCGATTAATTGGTAGATCTCCCACTGACTCCTGATTAGCTGCTTTTGATTAGGGCCTAATGACTTCATTCGGTCCCTAATTCAGGGGGACGTGTTGCAAAACTGCCAGCAAACTGCTCAAACAGAATTACATTTTCCCAAGCCCTGAAGACATCACTTAAACTCTGTGTACACAACATTCTCCCTCCCTCGATCTTCTTCCTCATTGCCTCCGGACTGCACTGCACAGAAGAGCAGAGGAAGGAGGCTTGTGACCCAGCTCCTGGCTGCTAGAGCAGATGTCACAAGAAAAAGGCCTGGAAGCTGACAGCCTGGCGCTCAGGAGGAAGTCCCCCCCACCCCCACAGCGCTAACTCCCACATGGTGCCTGAAGGCAAGGCTTGGTATAGAAGAACTTCCCTGAAGTCCACACCTTGCATCCTTACGGCTTGCCTTTTTCAGGGACAAGATGCCACCCCCCAGTTTTGCCGTGATCTTTGGCTACAGACATCTAGAAGTCCTGACCCATAGCCAGTGTCAGAAAACCTAGAAGAAAGTCTCTACCCAGGATCTTAATTGGCCATTATTGTTGCTGGTCCCCAACACTGGCTCTGACTACCCAGCCTGTGCCCCCCAACCCTGTAAACTAAGGAGCAAGATGGTCAGATACATAATTATATATATAATGTGTATATACATACACATTATAATGTGTATGTATATACACATTGTATACATAATTTTGCCTAAGGATGAAAAGCCCCTTGTGATACATTGTAATGTAGAGATTTCTAAACTGTGGAGACTGACCTCAGAAGATTCTTGTCTAGCCCAATGTTTTATTCTACAGATGGACATACTTGTAAAAGAAATTTTATAAATTTTTAACGCTTATATGCCTGATCCTGTGTTAGGCTCCAGAGAAACGCAGATGACCAAGATTCCCATCTTTTCTGAGAGCCACTGTTTACTAGGGAAGCAAATCCTTTGACCAGTCAATATACCATTGACTTTGACCAGTCAATATACCATACTAAGTATTTGGAACATAATAGGTGGGATATTTATATATACTTATATATATAAATATATGTATCTATATTTTATAAATATTTATTTTATATAATGTTTATTATATTATAAATATATAAAATATATATGATTTTATCAAATTATGTGTATATGTATACACACACTCTATACATATACAGTATCTAACATATACAGATGCACACATATACAGTATCTAACATATACAGATGCACACAAATACATGCATGCATGCACACACAGGGATTTAATACACAAATATGAGAATATGCTAAAATGCAAAGCATTTTATGCAATAACCAGGGAAGTGATTCTCCATTCCCCCAGGTCCTCAAGATATTTTCCCCAGAGTCAACTGCTGTTAGCAGTCACTTGTGTTCCCTTCAGACATTTTATATTCATATGTACACATTTTAAAATGAGGAAAGTGAAATTCAGGGATGAAACAATAGAGTGACTTGCCCAAAGTTACAGAGTAAGATGACAGTGATGGAGGCAGTTACGGTCCCCATATAGTCATGCTTGATTGCATGAAGACTTGAATGACCTTGCCTGGCTCAAGAGACTGGTCCAGCAACCTCAATATTGGTAGATACATATTCAAGAGCACAGCACCCTGCAAAGTAACAAAGAACTGAAAGAAGGGTGTGGGAGGACAGAGGAGGTTAGGGGACAGATCACAGAACATCAAAGAGCTTCTATGACTATGGGACATTATCTACATAGATTCTTCCAGAACTGCAAAGCACACTCCCTTAGGTGTGCTCCTTAACAAGGTTTAGCCAGGCATTGGGAAAGTCCACAGAGTCTGGTGCCTAGCCCTGACTGGCTGGCCCTGAGTTCTGCATTTGACCCAGAATCTGACTCCAGGCCATCCATCCCTCATGCTGGTTCTCCTCCCACCACTGGAGGATTATGTTTCATTCATGCCCCCATTATATCCCAAAACTGCAGGCCCTGTTTGTGAACTCTTTGTGTTGGGGCTCTGACACCTCACAAAGACCTTCTAAGTTAAATGACTGTCAACAACAGTATTTATATATATATATATATATGTATTTGTATGCATATGTATGTGGGTATATATATATGTGTGTGTGTGTGTGTGTGTGTGTATATATATATATATATATATATATATATATATAGGATAGCTCTGTAGTCAGTAAAGTAGCATAGCAAGAAAAGCATGAATCTTAGAAACATATAGACCTGGTCTCTAATTCCAGTTTTGCCATTACAACTGATAAATTGTTGGGCAAATTGCAGAGCTTCTAAAAGTTCAATTTCTTTGTTCATACTTATTTTTCAAATTTTTATATGTCCAGCATCGCATACTGTGCCTGGCACAGAGTATATGATTAGTAAACATCCACTGAAAGAATCGGTGGAAGAATGAAAAGAGAAATGGTTGTTCCTCGTTTTTAGCTTAATTGGAACTAAAATAATAAGTCTGGATATTGTTCTTGGAGGAGGATGGGAGTCATTTCAAGCTAGGGGAGGTTACAAACAAGCAAGTTAGTGTGGGGAGTCCAGACATTTTAAGGGACTATAGGAAAATCAGTGCATTTGGATAGAAGATTGATGTACGTTGCTCATGATGTGCAGGATGCCTGTGACAGCATCCTGTACAGATCACGTCCTTAATTCATGTTCGATGAATGATACTGAGAATAAACCCACAGCAAACTCACGAGGAAGTCTGAGGTAACTACAGGAACTTGGTAGAGTTCACCCAAAGTCCTTGGTTGTGAAAGCCACAGAACGGGTCGACTTTATCACTTCCTGGGACCCCTAAGAGGCTGACACACTGTTCCAGGGGGATAAGTGGGACCCGCAGTTGCCAGTCAGCATGAGGAAGAATAGATGTGCCGCTGAAATCAGCCAACTTGAGTAAGCGTGTTTCTGGGTCCTGTAGAATCTTAAACATTCTATAGCTTGCTTTCCATGCCTTTACCTCCCACCTCTGCACAAATTGAGCAAATTGAGGTGGCAATAAATTGATGAAATGCACCAAATTGAATTTTCTTCAGTGTGCTGAATTAAAGTTTCTCTCCCAGCAAATGAAAGTAGGGGGATTTAAAGCAGGCACTATCCCTAGGGGTATTAGTGATGTACTCTTAGCAAATCAGAGACTAACCACTGGTATTTTTCATGATGTTCAGAGACAGGTTGGCAGGGTAGCATCAGATGGGGGAAGATAGAAGGAACTGCAGCAAATAAATTGGCCTTTGCCAAACCTCTGCTATGATTTCACCATGACTCTTGTCTTTCTCAATAGCAGTATTTGTAATTATACTTGTCACTTGTGGAGCACTCACCAAGTGCTAGGAACTGTACTAAGCACTTTACACACATTACTTAATTTAATCTCCATAACTATGTGAGGAATATATTATTGTATCCAGGGAACAGATAAAGAAACTTTAAATCAGAGAGGCCAATTAGTCTGCCTTGTGTCATGTTGCAAACCGGTGACAAACTGGAACTCTAACATGGATCTCTGTGATTCCCGAGGCTAAGTCCCAGCCTTTTCATTCTACTCCCTCCCATTGCCAGGCCTAGTGTGAGGTCTTGCTTTAGGGCAGAGCTAAGGTGTTTGTTCAATGATCAAATAACCAAACTACAATGAGGAATTATATCTCTCTCTATCCTACTTTGTAACCCAGCAAATTTGAAGCAGCTTTCAAAAATACGTGCAATGAAATTGAAAATGACACGTAGCAAAATAAAAGGACCAGACCAATGTAAAACATTGATACCTGAAACCTAGGTATGCAGTGTCTAGCATATAAAGGTTATTAAATTTAAGCAACAAAATCAGCTTGAGCCTCCTGTCTACTGAAGCAAAAATGAAAACACAATTGGTCACTTGATGTCTAATATTTATAAAGGAAAAGTATACGAATTCTTCAGAGGAAATATGCTGATAAAAGCTTATCATCCAGTAAAAGATGATAGTATAGTCAACAGGCATGGTATGAGAGTTTACTATGTGTCATTCACAGAGCTAGGGGCTAGGGATATGATGGGGAACAAAACAACCATGATATCTGCCTCTGAGAACCTTCAGGCTGTGGGAAGATAGCCTTAAAAAAAAAAGTTAGGCAGATACCTAAGGACTTGGGACACTGGACCAAGAGAATGTGACTGGCAGAGGAATAGCATTCATAAATGTCTAGAGGGATGGGAAAGCATGTCATATTCAAGAATCTGAGTTCAGTGGCTGTAACAGAAGTAGGGACAGAATGAAAGATAACAATAGGACACATACTACCAGAGTGTGCTGGGGCTAGTTCATGCTGGCTGGCAAGAACCCATTGTGCACATTGGTTCCAATGAGGGTAATGGTTTGAAATCGGTGGGAACAGTTATACTATGGCTCTACATTTAGGGCTCTTCATTTCCTCTGCAAGTATTGACCACCTCACTGCCAACTATAACCATATTTGAAGAAGGTAGTCCCGCCAAGGAGGGACTTTGGAGGAATAATCATCTGAAATTGAAGAGGTCAGAGAAGGCTTCTTGGAAGAGATAGCATTTGTGCTAATTGATAAGTGAGCAAAATTCCAATCCAGCAGGTTGCATACTGAATCCAGAGAGTTAGTAGCCAATAAGTGATGGGAAAGCATGGATAATGAACCTTAAAGAGAGGGCGAGTGCAGAGTTAGAGTGTCCTACTTAGCTATGAGGGGGTTCAAAGAGTAGTCAACAATGGCAGACCTAGCAGGCAGTTGTTACCAACCAGTTAGCAGCCTGGTGTTCCTGAAATGGAGTCTAGTCCCATGAAAAGAGTAGGCAGGACCATATGACACCAAGCAAAAATCAGTCCTGCAGGATTGTCAAACTGTGCAGGTAATTTAGACAGGGACCCAGAGATGATATCTGGAGCCCAAGGTTGGCCTCTCCCCCCACTTAGGAAAATGCAAGAGCCCAGTAGCTAGGTAGTAAGGGGACAAGTATATAACCTAGTGAGGTGCATATTGACTTAGTCTCTGTTTTGCATCTCTGTATTTTGTGATACATCAGATAGGTTGAGATTGAGATTGAGGCTACATGTGGGCCTCCAGTAGCCCCAGGTGTTTGGAGAGAGGAGGCAAAAGCAGGAGCAGACTAGGATTTGGTAATCTGGAGAAAGGAATGACTGGGTGAATAAAGGGGTGAACGAAGAAAAGGGCAGGGGAAATACACAAAGCCGTTTCTCATGAAGAATGGCAGTTCTAGGAGATAAAGTTGGAAAGGTTGATTAGGGCCAAAATGTTAAGTGCCTTAAATACCTGGCTAGGATGCTTTGACTTTGTCCAGCAGGCGTGGGGGAGGGGAGGGGGATAAGGGGGCAATGAGAGTGTCCAAGCAGGACATTAATGCTTGGCCAGAGCCGCACTTTGAGACTAATCTGGTGCTAATGCATATAGGTGGGACTGGGCAGGAGAGAGGCTAAGGACCTTGTATACGTCCAGAGCTCAAGCTGCATCATGTTAATAGAATACACTCCTAAAAAGTGTTAAGGGCAATGGCCCTAGCTTGGTAAGCACCATTCCTCACTATCTTCAACCCTTTTGCTCTTCTCACGTATCCTTCCTCCCCCACCCATTATTATACCAAAATTCTTCTCTTAATCAGAAGACTGTCATATAAGAAACTAGTGCCCCAGAAAATTTGCTCTCTTCTAATGTCCCTGAGAATTTTAAGTTTTGCTCTGTGTAAATGTGGCGATGGCCTTTTCCAAAACATATGTATTGTTTTTTCTGTGTTTTTCTTTATTAAACTGACACCAAGCATTGGAAATAAGGTTGTTAATTTGAAAAGGTACACTCTTCTATTCTTTCTGAAAGCTACAGGAGTATCAGATTACAATTTCACTGAAATAACACGTAAGCAACTTGACCTCAAAACTCCATCTCTAGCATACTCAGTAGCATCACTATGGAGACAAATACTCTCCAAAATTAAGCATTGATGAGTATAGTAATATTCTATACTCATATTGATGAGTATAGTAACATTCTGCATTCAAGTCAGAAGAATTGGAAGCAAATGTTGGCTCCGCCATTTTACTTTTAGGCAAGTCATGTGGCCATTTTGAGCCTCAGTTTGCCCCGCTATAAAATGGAGTGATTATCTCTTGTCCTGCCTGAGAGGATCATTGCGAGGCTAAAATTGCAAGGATAAAATGAGATAATGCTCAAGAAAGATTT
>JAQQSY010004956.1:0-11976 GCA_028646535.1 Procyon lotor | reverse complement strand
TGTCTTTTGATTGGGGCTTTTAGCCCATTTACATTCAGGGTAACTATTGACAGATATGACTTTAGTGCCATTTTATTGCCTGTTAGGTGACTGTTAACTGTACATTGTCGCTGTTCCTTCCTGGTCTGTTAGGCTCTCTCTTTGCTTAGAGGACGCCATTTGGAATTATTGAGAAGAGTGAAGGAGCAGGTAATAAAGAAGAGAAGTCCAGAAACTCCCCTAAATAAGGATCACTAACAGTTTCCAGAGGCTTTAATGATTTTTTTTGGTTTGTTTTTTACACAGATTAAAAATCTCATACTTCCTTGGGGATCGGGACCTTGTTTTCTATTCTGTTATATCTTTCCGCAACTAGTAACACATTTTTCACAAACTGAGTAATCAGGAAAATTATTTTAAAAGGCCTTTAATTTTTTTTTTTGGAAGTTGGGAAAAACTTGAATCTGTAAATTGATAGGACTGTGCGAATTTATTCATGAAAAAGGCTTGCAACTGAGGCTGACTTCTTTCCTATAGTAGACATGCTCCTGGTAGGGGTATCTGCTGAACCACTTTGTTTTTCCCATGAGCTGGAGAGCAGACTTGTATAAAGTGACAGAGATAAAAGTAGGCCTCAATTTATTACACTACTTTTCTGCATTGATGGGAACCCAGGCCATGCTATTCATCATCCAGGGGAAAGTCAGATGGTCATGACTTTATTTCTCTTATATCATGTTTTTTCATGAAAAATATGTCATTAATACGCTTAGGAAATAAGAGTATTCTTTTGAGTCCTAGAGGTACTTGGGTACTGCTGGGACCTTTTATCAAGTAGATTTTATCTACCTCAGTGAAGAGATTTCTGACCTTGGAGTTCAATTTTTCTTTCTTTCATTTTTTTTTTTTTAATACAAAAACCATAAATATATGAAAAAATAAATATGCTGAGGAAATTATCTGGTTGGATTCTCTGTCACTCTAGGAAATTATTTTACTGTTCCGGCTAATGGAGAAATTTCCTAAAATTTTAACATGGAGCCTTCCCTATATTTTCTGTCAGAGTGTGTGTTGTTTTACAATAAAGTTAATGGATTTTATGATAATGCATTTAATTTTATCTATGACATTTTCATAATTCAGTCTGTTGCCCCCAAATCAAAACAAATGTACTTGTGGCTTATCGGTTAGTTGAAGCATATGTATCATTCCATCCATACTCAGTCACTAACATATATTCATTGTCCACCATATGAAAGGTACTGGTTTAGTTCAAAGAAGCAAGGGTTGGAAAGAGAATTTTTTTGTTTGGTATAGTTTCAAAATATCAAATCATAATGAGTTCAAATAAAAAATGACTTAGTGTGTTGAATAGCTGTGTTTTTATTTATTTATTTAATTTATTTATTTTTAAAGATTTATTTTAGAGAGAGCGAGCCAGTGCACGCCCAAGCAGCAGGAAGGGCAGAGAGAGAGAGAGGGAATCCCAAACGGACTCTTCACTGAACTCAGAGCCCAACATGGGGCTCAATCTCACAACCCTGAGATCATAACCTGAGCAGAAATCAAGAGTTGATTGCTCAACTGACTGACCCACCCAGGTGTTCCAGAGTAGCTGTGTTTTTAAAATCCAGGCTTCTTTTTGTTACTGCTTTGAAAAAACGAAGAATTCTATGATGTACTTTAATCACTGCTATCTGTTGAGAGTCCAGACCATGTGAGATTACTTCGAATGTTTGAAAACATGAAAGTGTTCAGACAATTTTTGTTTCCATGTAATTGTCTTACTACCGTATCACTCAAGGGTATGCTTATAGATGATGGGTATCAGTCTTGCTATTTAAGCAAAAAAAAAAAAAAAAAAGAAAAAGAGATTTAACATGAGGAATTAGGTGCTTGCTAATTGTTGGAAGGGCTGGGGCATTAGACTCAGTGTCATTCTACAGAATGACACTGCAGAAGTGGCCGTCAAGGGAACTGCCAGTGTAGTTACGTTTAGGAAGCCGGAGTCTCAGGAAATCTGTATGCCAACTGCTGCTTTCACCACTTTAGCTACTTCCGGGAGTCTTGAAGCAACTGTTGTGTTCTGGAATAATCTGCCTTAGCTGTGATTCATGATCAGACTGTGTCCGCACTGCTAGTTTCACAGCTTTCTGTTGCCTGCTAGACCTACACCAGCACCTGGAGTACTGTTCCCTCCCACTTAATTTGACTCTGAGTTCACGTCTAATGGTGAAAACTACAATGCGTGGAGAATGATAGGAGTCTAGGAAACGAAGTTTTTCTGTTTGTTTTTTAGCATTGTATCCTCTGCAGTATAGGAAGGCAAATAGAGAGATCCAGAACAGAAGTTGAGCTAGCCAGTTGCCGTATCTACTACAAGTGCTCTTATTATTATTTAAACATTTTTAAAATTTAAATTCTATTAATTAGCATATAATGTATTATTGGTTTCAGAGGTACGGGTCTGTGATTCATCAGTTTTATATAACACCCAGTGCTCATTACATCATATGCTCTCCTTAGTGTCCATCACCCAGTACCCCATCCCTTCTCCCTCCCCTCCAGCAACCCTCAGTTTGCTTCCTATGATCAAGAGTCTCTTGTGATTTGCCTCTCTTTATGGTTTCATCTTGTTTTATTTTTTCTCTCTTCCCCTATGATCCTCTGTTTTGTTTCTTAAATTCCATATATCAGGTGAGATCACATGATAATTGTCTTTCTCTGATTGACTTATTTCATTTAGCATAATACCCTCTAGTCCCATCCACATCGTTGCACAGGGCAAGATTTCATTTTTTGATGGCTGAGTAATATTCCATTTTGTATATATACCACATCTTCTTTAGTTTGTAGTTGAACTACAAATGCTCTTTGTTATTCCCTGTGATTGCTAGAAAATAATCTTAAATGTAGAATTCAACTGATTAAATGAAGGAAACAATTTTCAGATATAGACCATGTGTGTGCATTTAGGTCTCCGTGTAGATGTTTAAAATAGATTTTTTTGTTTTTATTATCTAAGTCTGTGGAATAACATCTATCTAGTAATCATTAATTACATGGTCAGATGTGCCAGCTGGAATAATTCAGGTATCTATGTGTATTTATAGTTTAAATCCCATATGTCTTCTCTTTAGAACTTGGCTCTCTTTTGAAATTAAAACTTTTCCCACTGGTAATTATGCTAGTACATTTAATTGAGATTATTTTTTTGGCCCAAAGAGCATTGAGTAGAGCAAGTGGAGCATAAGCAATATTGGTTGAATAAACAATAATTTTTTTTTAAAGATTTTATTTATTTATTTAACAGAGGGAGAAAGAGATCACAAGCAGGCAGAGAGGCAGGCAGAGAGAGAGAGGGGGAAGCAGGCTCCCCGCTGAGCAGAGAGCCCGATGCAGGGCTCGGTCCCAGGACCCTGAGATCATGACCTGAGCCGAAGGCAGAGGCTTTAACCCACCGAGCCACCCAGGTGCCCCCAACCTTTACAGACTCTTTAATTTATTGTTTACTCGGGGCACCTGGGGTGACTGAGCGACCCAGGGGCCCCCATTAGACTTTCTTTTATATTTAGTTTCCTTATTTTAAGATGAAAGGGGGGATCAGATAGTCTTTAAGTCCCTATTTGAGAGAGAGTGCACGAGCCTGTGTTAAGCAGAGAGGGAGGAGCAGGGAGAGTGGGAGGAGGGAGAGGGGGATCTTCAGCAGGCTCCATGCTCAGTGGTGAGGCCCTAATCCTGGGCTCGTCTCACAACCCTGAGATCCTGAGCTGAGCTGAGATCAAGAGTTGGATGCTTGACAAGCCAAGTCACACAGGTTCCTCTTTAAATCCCCTTTTAGAGTTAACATTCTGTGATCCCAGATTGGTTAGGTATTATACTTTGTGTTTTAGTTTTTTGTTTTGAATCCCCAGGAGAATTCTCTGTGCTCTGTTCTGCTGGGCAAGTTACATATTCCGTGATTCTTACTCATACATACAATGAATTAATGAAGGACATAAAATTTGCCTTTCTTCAAGAATGTTGACATTTATCGTATATGCTTAATGTATAGTAACCACGTGTCTTGAATGAGAAGGTATTTTTCTCTATAAGCACAATTTATTCAATAGAAGTTAAATAGTGAGTTGATCTCATACCTTTGTAAGATTTCCTATTTACAAAAATCACAAGTCAGGAGAAAAGATGGTTTGCCATGCCATATGCTGTAATTTTTATCCTGAAGAGTAGTAGGTCCTCATTGTTTGTAGTCTACTCCAGCTGTAGTGTAGTGGATCGAAGATGCTTGTTCAGTGACTGTAGGAGGAGGTGCCTTCAGTGGGTATTTAGCTTGAATGCTTCTACTGTGGGCAGCTCTGTGATTGTAGGATCTTCCTTATATTCTTCATTACAGTTACACTAACATGTATTTAAATGCTTTCTTATTTTTGGGTATTTAAATTGTTTCAGAAGCTCAGAACATTCTAGTCTTGAGTTTTGGGGCCACTTTCTAGCTAAGAATTTGCTTTTTCTCGATGTGCCAGTGTATTTGTCATTTTCTCAGCCTGACTTCTGGGGATCACAGGGAACCGAACACAGCTGAGTTAAACAGATGTTCAGCTTGGCTGCATCTTTAAGGTCTTATCTGGCTTCAGTTTTTTTCTTTTTTTTAAATTTTATTTATTTATTTGCCAGTGAGGGAAAGAGAGAAAGAGAATGCTGCACAGCAGGTAGAGGGAGAAGCAGGCTTCGCGCTGAGCAAGGAGCCCAAGGCAGGAATAGATCGAGAGACACTGGGATCATGACCTGAGTCAAAGGCAGACATTCAACCAACTGAGCCACCCAGGCGTCCCTTAAACAAGCTTTAATTCACTTTATTTTTCTTGTATAAAGCTATGTGGTGGCCACAGGAGCCTGGTGTGGGTCTTTACAAGATGGTCGGTGAATCCCTGACAGGGAGACTTGGTGAACACAGTCCCTTTCCGGACATCAGGGGTGACACAGCCATGGATCTTGGAAATAGCGTTGAAAGTGGCCTTGGCAAAGTTGCCCACGGTGGCAGTGCTGCCCCTGGCTGAGGGGTAGTGGTCGTCAATACCGGCCACCATCAGGAGCTTCTTGGGCATGGGGGCTGAGACCATCCCTCTGGGGATGCAATGAGGTGCACCTGCTCAGAGTCATAGCGGCCGGTCACCTTGCCTGGGATGGCGTGGGGCGGGCTGATCTTGCTCCCCCAGTAGCCTTGCCACATGGGGACCATGGAAAGCTTGGCCAGGATGGTGGCCCCATAGATGGCAGTGGCCACCTCCTTGGAGCACTTAACGCCCAGCCCTGCGTGTCCACCTTAATCTCCGATGGCAACGAACGTCTTGAACCTGGTCCGCCAGGCAGCATGGGTCTGCTTTTGCTCAGGCATAATCTTCAAAACCTCATCTTTGAGGGATGCGCCCAGGAAAGAGTCAGTGATCTCAGATTATCTGATAGGGAGAAGAGATAGATCTCCTCCAGGGACTTGATTTTTATGTCCTTAACCAGGCGGCCTGGCTTGGTGACGGGGATCCACCCCTTGTCCTTGGCCTTGCCTCCCTAAGCTCTTCAGGCTCTGTGGCCTCCATCCAGCCGCTACCATAGCTGCAGCTCTGGCCCCAGATGCTGCCACTGTGGCCTTCCACTCCAGGGCCGCTGTGGCCTTCCATTCCAGGGTCCCTGAGCCCTTCCAAAGCACAGGCATCATCCGCCATTTGATGTTTTCTCAGAGAAAAAGCTGATTTCAGTCTCAGTGAAACTCCTTGGGGTCTGAGAGAGAGATTTTCTAGTTAGAAGACTACTCTGTGGTTTCCCAGTGGAAACAGTAGCCCACGGATTGTGATTTGGTTCCAGCATTCCCTCTGGGGGATTTGTATTAATGATGGAAGAAACAGAGGTTGGTTAAATCAGTCACCTCCTGAAGTGGTTCTCTTCCTCAGGATGAAGGAAAAGAATATGCATCATCTTCTCTGTGATTCTTTTCCTTACAGTGCCTTGTAATCCTCCACACTGGACCCAGCCCTGTTAATTACCTGCTCCTCTGAATCATCCATGACTCTTACCCCTAGGTCCATTTTGCAGCTCTCATGCTATTCTGGGTTCTCTAGGATACAGCTCTGGCTTCCCTACAAGGCTTTGAATTATCTATCAGTTAGACTTTGCACTGCAACAAATCACATCAGAACTTAGTGGCTTAGAGTAGCAGCCATTTATGTAGCTCATGATTTTGTGGAATCAGCAGTTCGGGCTGTGCTCAGCAGGGCTCAGCTGATTTTTGCTGGGACTCACTTACATGGACAGCTACCGGGTCAGAAGGGGCTGGCTGATTGATGATTGGGACACCTAAGTTACTCTCTTGTGGTTTCTCATTCTTCAACGGGCTGCTTGAACTTGTTGACGTGATAGCTACAGGGTTCCCAAGAGCATCAAGAGGGCAAAACCTTATTGACAGTAGTGGGACTCTTCTAGGGGCTGGACTGGTCTTAACCTGATTTCTGGGAGTTTTGATTAAATCAAGTGACTTCAGAAATATAATGACTAAAAAACTACTAAATAGCTGTTTAACTTATTGTATCTATGGCAGTAAGTGAATGTGATGCTTCCTTTGTGAGATTATGAACTGAAATATTGGTTCTTGTTAATATATAGCAAATTTGTGAGATTATAATCTCTCAGGAAATGGGTCAAGTTGTTAAAATGCTTTTCCTATATAAATGGTAAAGTCTTATTTATAGTCCAAATGATTAGTCTGCAGAGCCTTCTGAATAGTGATAAAGTGAGTACGGGGCAACTGGCTGGCTCAGTTGGTGGTGTGTGCAACTTAATCTCAGAGTTGTGAGTTTGAGCCCCAAGTTGGGTATAGAGATTACCTAAAAATAGAATCTTTAAAAGAAAAAAAAATGAGGGCACCTGGGTGGCTCAGTGGGTTAAAGCCTCTGCCTTCGGCTCAGGTCGTGATCTCAGGGTCCTGGGATCGAGCCCCGCATTGCCTCTCTGCTCGGTGGGAAACCTGCTTCCCCCTCTCTCTCTGACTGCCTCTGCCTACTTGTGAGCTCTCTCTCTCTCTGTCAAATAAATAAATAAAATCTTAAAAAAAAATGAGTACCAAGTTACACGGGACTTCAGTGTTTATAAATGTAATGTGTATAGACTAGAGGGGATCATAACAGAAGTTCAGTGTAGTGAGGCGTTTAAAATAGTTTTAGAGGTAGAAGGCCCCGGGGGCAGAGCAGATACAGACATACCTCCGAGTTATTGCAGTTTCAAGTCCAGACCAGTGCAATAAGGTGAATATCACAATAACATGAGTTAAATGAAGTTTTTGGTTTTTTGGTGCATATAAATGTTATGTTTACCTTATATTGTAGTCTATTAATTTTTTATTTTTGTACAGTTTTTGGTATATATTTTATTTTTATATATAAAATTGTATATACCTCAATTAAAAATATTTTATGGCTGAAAAATGCTATTATCCGAGCTTTCAACAAGTTATCTTTTTGTGGAAAGAGAGGGTCTTGCCTCGGTGTTGATGGCAGCTGACCCATCAGGGCAGGGGTTGCTGAAGACTGGGGTGGCTGTGGCGACTTCTTAAAATAAGACAACAGGGAAGTTTCTTGCATCAATTGAATCTTAATCTCACGACAGTTCGTAAGCATGTGATGCTGTTCCCGTACCTTTTTACCACCATGGAACTTCTTTCATAATTGGAA
Source organism: Procyon lotor (assembly GCA_028646535.1). Lineage (NCBI taxonomy): Eukaryota > Metazoa > Chordata > Mammalia > Carnivora > Procyonidae > Procyon > Procyon lotor. The sequence goes on along the minus strand of JAQQSY010004956.1, from coordinate 4,279 downwards.
TCATTCTTCTCAGACTGCTTTATCAACCACCTTTAGGTAGTGTTCTAAGTCCTTTGTTGTCATTTACATGGTCTTCGCAGCATCTTCACCAGGAGCAGATTCCATCTCAAGAAACCACTTTCTCTGCGCATCTCTAGGAAACAACTCCCCATCCGTTCAAGTTTAATCATGAGATTCCAGCAATTTAGCCCCAACTTCATACTCCACTTGTCATCCTAGTTCTCTTGCTCTTTCCACCACATCTGCAGTTCCTTCTGCTTCTGAAGTCTTGAATCCCTCAAAATCATCCCTGGTTGGAATCGATTTCTTCCAAACTCCTATTCATGTTGATATTTTGACCTTTCCTATGAATCACGAATGTTCTTAATGGCATCTGGAATGATGAATCTTTTCTAGAAAGTTTTTTGTTGACTTTGCCCAGATCCATCACAGGAATCACTATCTATGGCAGCTCTAACCCTATGTAATGTATTTCTTAAATAAGGAGACTTGAGAGGTAAAAATGACTACTTGATTTATAGCCTGCAGAATGGATGCATGAATCACGTCTTATGTCTCCATCAGAGCTCTTGGGCGATCAGCCATACCGTCAATGAGCAGTAATATTTTGAAAGGAATCTTTTCTGCTGAGCAATAGGTCTCAACTGGGGTTAAAATAGGTCTCAATAGGGCTTGAAATATTTAGTAAACCATGTTGTAGACAGATGATGTACTGTTATGTAAGCTTTGTAGTTCCATTTCTGGAGCACAGGGAGAGTAGATTCAGCTTAATTCTTAAGGGCCCTAGAATTTTCAGAATGGTAAGTGAGCACTGGCTTCAACTGAAAGTCACCAATTGTATTAGCCTCTAATAAGAGAGTCAGCATGTCCTTTGAAGCTTTGAAGCCAGATAATGATTTCTCTAGTTATGAAAGTCCTAGATGGCATATTCCAGAAGAAAACTGTTTCATCTACACTGAGAATCTGTTGTTTAATGTAAATGATTGTAGTTTTGAAACAGAGGTGAGGTTTGGTGGAGTGGGGTCCAGAGCTGAAGGCCAAGAAAGAATTCTTGAGATGTCTTTGGTGCAAAAAAGTGGTTTTATTAAAACACAGAGACAGGACCTGTGGGCGGAAAGAGCTGCACCGGGGTCGTGAGGAGCAATTGATCATATACAATGGGGCTGGGGCAGGGAAGGAAAAGGGAGGTTTTCAAAAGAACTTTCTTTTTTTTTTTCAAAAGAACTTTCTTATGCTAAAGAGAACCTACAAGATTCTGCAGGCCTTTGCCATAGTCAAGTTAAGGTTGTTCTTCCCTCTAGTAAAGCATTAACTTTAAGACAGTAGGGAGCTTCCTAGATGAATGTCACACATGTCCCACCCAGGAGTGGGTTGAGGGGGAGACGGGGGAAGTTGCAGGGTGTCAGTCTATGCTTTGTCTTCAGCTAGCCTTCTGCTCTCTCATTATAACCACCTTCAGTAATTGTCTTAGCTCGATCTGATCTTCTGGATACTTTGCTGAGCTTCTCCATCAGCACTTGCTGCTTCACCTTGCATCCGTATGTTATGGAGACGATGACTTCTTTCCTTCCACCTCACGAACCAATCTCTGCTGGCTTCAGACTTTTCTTGAGCAGCTTCCTCATTTCTCTGAGCCTTCACAGGATTGAAGAGAGTTAGGGCCTTGCTCTTTGATTAGGCTGTGGCCTAATTCATTCTCTCTCTCTCTCTCTCTCTCTTTTAAAGATTTTATTTATTTATTTGTCAGAGAGAGAGAGCAGAAGCATCGAGAGCTGCAGGCTGAACAGGCAGAGCAGGCAGAGGGAGAAGCAGGTTCCTGGCTGAGCAAGGAGCCTGATGTGGGGACTCAATCTCAGGACCCTGGGATCATGACGTGAGCCGAAGGCAGGTGCTTAACCGACTGAGCCACCGAGGCATCCCCTAATTCATTCTCTTAAGAGAATGTTAGGGCTGGTTTGGTCTTCTATCCAGACCACTAAAACTTTCTTCATATCAGCAATAAAGCTGTTTCGCCTTCTTTTCTTTCCTCTTTATTTTATTTTTTATTTTATTTTATTTTTTTTTTAAGATTTTATTTATTTGACAGAAACACAGCGAGAGAGGGAACACAAGCAGAGGGAATGGTAGCGGGAGAAGCAGGCTTCCTGCAGAGCAGAGAGCCCGATGCGGGGCTCGATCCCAGGACCCTGGGATCTGACCTGGACAGAAGGCAGACGCTCAACGACTGAGCCACCCAGGCGCCCCTATTTTATTTTTTTAATAAAAAAAAAAGATTTTATTTATTTCACAGACAGAGAGAGAGATCACAAGCAGGCAGAGAGGCAGGCAGAGAGAGAGGAGGAAGCAGGCTCCCTGCTGAGCAGAGATCCCAATGCAGGGCTCGACCCCGGGACCCTGGGATCATGACCTGTGCCAAAGGCAGAGGCTTAACCCACTGAGCCATCCAGGCGCCTCTTCTTTCTTCCTTTTAAAAAAGGATTCATTTATTTACTTTAGAAAGAGAGGGAGAGCACACTGTGCGTACTCTGTGCGCACACTGTGAGGAGGGGCAAAAGGAAAGGGGGACAAGCAGACTCCCTGCTGAGTATGGAGCCCACCTTGGGGCTGGTTCCCAGGATCCTGAGACCATGACCTGTGCTGAAACCAAGAGCTGGACACATAATCAGCTGAACTACCCAGGCACCCCAAGCTGTTTCTCTTTCTTATCAGTTATGTATTTATATATGTACTTTAAATTTATGCATTCACAGCTTGGCTGCCTGGAGCAAGAGACCTAGCTTTTGGCCTAACTCAGCTTTCGGCATGCCTTCCTCACTGAGCTTAATCACTTCTAGCTTTTGCTTTAAACTGAACAGTGTGCAGCTCTTTCTTTGACTTGAACACTGAGAGAACATTGTTGGGTTATTAGTTGGCCTGATTTCAGTACTGTTTTGTCTTAGGGATTCGGGAGGCCAGAGGAGAGGGAGACTGACGGGGAATAGTCAGGCAATGGAGCAGTGAGAAGACATACAACATTTGTGGATTAAGTCTGCTGTCTTCTTATGTGGGTGGGGTCCTTAGGGCTCCAACGCAATTACAGTAGTAACATCAGCGATCACTGATCACAGATCACTGTAACAAATATAATGACAATGAAAAAGTTTAGAATATTTTGAGAATTAGCAAAATGCGACATAGAGACACAAAATAAACAAATGCTGTTGGAAAAATGGCTCTGATAGGCTTCCTTTACATGGGGTTGTCACAAACCTTCAATATGTAAAAAACGTGGTATCTGCAAAGTGCAACAGTGAAGTGCATTAAGAGGAGGTATGCTTGTATAAGAAACAACTGGGGAGAATTGAGTTACTGTGGCTAAAATGAATTTCAGTGATACTTTCTTTGTCTCCTCCCCTCTTCTGCCCTCCTCCCTCTTCTGTGAAGAATCTCATTGTTCAGTAGCTTGTTACATGGAAAATTACCTTTGCTTTTGTTATTTATATTATGCTTTTAGGAATTTTGGAATGATATGCGAGTCCCTAACAGAAGAGTTAGAATGAAAGCTTATTGTGTTCTGGCTATGGCTTGAATTTGAAATAAGAAAAGGCAAACATGAAAGTTTTAGTCTTACAATCTGAGGATTAAGCAGTCGTTAGCAATGAACAGGTGTCTAGTAATTTCATTTACAAGCCATTTGATAAATGACTATGCTGTAAACATTTCTTCAGATTCACATAGTTCTCTTAAAGCTGAATTGTTTTTGCAAGTTGACACACAGTTATCATCTTTTCTGGTTTAAGTTTGAAAGACTCATTACACATCTTACTAGAAGTTATTTCCCATTGGTTGTGGTAGAATTATGTTCTAATGTGATATGATTGGGTAATAACACATTATCATGAAAAGCAGGAGAAGGTACATTTATCAAGCAATTGGATTACTGGAGGTATTATTGCTGTTAGAGAAAACCCAATTACCTCTGCGTGGTGGACAAGGAACTTCCTATTTCCTACTGGAGATCTAAAATTGTTACATTCAGGCTTGTAGCCTTACACTGTTATTCCTAGAATCACAAGGTTCTAGAGGTATTGGGACTTTAGAAGTTATCTAATCCTACACCCTCATTAAAAAAATAAGGTTATTTGGGTAAAAGGCCTCTTGCCCAAGGTCATCCTGGAATTGGAACCCAAAGACCATAGTATCCCCGAACTAGTGACCATTACTTCTAAATAGGGAGTGTCTCTTCTCTCTTTATAGAAGGTATATATTCTGAATAAATAAATAAAATCTTTTTTTTTTT
>JAQQSY010004955.1:0-11976 GCA_028646535.1 Procyon lotor | reverse complement strand
CTGGGTGGCTCAGTCGTTAAGCGGCTGCCTTCGGCCCAGGTCAGATCCCAGGGGCCTGGGATCGAGCCCCGCATCGGGCTCTCTGCTCTGCAGCAAGCCTGCTTCTCCCGCTACCATTCCCTCTGCTTGTGTTCCCTCTCTCGCTGTGTTTCTCTCTGTCAAATAAATAAAATCTTTAAAAAAAAAAAAAAAAAAAAAATATGCTCATCTTGCATATACTCTATTAGTTGAGATATTTCATTTAACACCATCCTGTGTGACCTTTTTAACCTTTAACCTCAATGTCCAGCACGTTACCACAAGTCTATTTTTTTCCCCAAAAATGAAAGTTCTAGAAGGGAAATAAAATTTTTTTTTTCTTTTTTGGAGAGGTAGGGTGTGGGAGGAGCAAAGGGAGAGGAAGAAAGAATCTTGAATATTAAGCAGGCTCCATGAGCAGCACAGAGCCTGTCATGGGGCTCGATCTCACTCTCTGAGATCATGACCTGAGCCAAAATCAAGAGTTGGCCGCTTAACAGACCAAGCTACCCAGGCAACTCAACATCATTTTTCTAATAAAGAATAATATATAAAGAGAATGTCACCTATTTTGTTTGGTATCATTTTGTTATTTTTTTTTTCCCAAGCAAGTAGAGGTAAAACTGAACATCTTGGCGGCTCAATCTGCTTCTCAGCATACTAACTTCTTAAGTTTTACTTTATTTTTTGGAGTTTGGATTATCAACAAGTAACAATCTTACATAGCTAAAATGCATAGGTACTTATGTTTATGAGCTCATTATGACATGTTCTTTAAGTAAGGATAGAGTTGTGAGAGAAGAATTTTTGTAGCAATATTCCTTTTTGATACTGAAGAGGCAAAAACATAAATATTCCTGAAAACAAAGTGGTGTAGTAGAAATGACATTCAAATAGACATCACAAGGCTTGAGTAATAATCTTGGCTTTGCTGCCAGTTAACAATGGGAACTTGAGCAAACTTACACCTTTTCATCTTTAAGCCCCATTATTTTCATTTTTGAAATCATAAAATGAATATAGATCAATGTTCGTATTTTAAGGTGCTAAGACACTATACTACATAATTTTTTTTCAAAACTTGTTTATGTTATGGGGTGCCTCGGTGACTCAGTGGGTTAAAGCCTCTGCCTTCATCTCAGGTCATGATCTCAGGGTCCTGGGATCGAGCCCCGCATCAGGTTCTCTGCTCAGTGGGGAGCCTGCTCCCCCACCTCCGCCTGCCTCTCTGTCTACTTGTGATCTCTCTCTCTCTGTGAAATAAATAAATAAAATCTTAAAAAAAAAAAACTTGCTTATGTTAATATGTAACTAATGATTTGGTTTCTAAAACTATCTTCCAGTTGGCAACATAAAACGATTACTAGACAACACCAGGATGTCCATTTGTTTAATTTAGCTAGAAAGGGATATGTAGACAATGAAAACTAGCTAAGTAAGACCTTAGTTAACTAAGGACACACACGTGAAATGAAATTATAAAATCTTTGGGCTAGAGTGAAAATAAAGAATAAAAACCTATAAAATTTCTCACTTTATAGTATAGATAGGAAAATAACCTTCAAAGTGCTTGGGTAGATGATCTCCTGGAAAAGATAGCTGGGTTAAACATCAGTTAAAAACAATTAGTTCAGAAGCTAGTTTCCCATAGTGCTTCTACCAACTGGTAAATAGAGCAAGTACTGAAACCTAAGTTATACATTTACTGACTCAAGACCTTATGGATAAGGGAAAATCATATGACGTTAAGTCAGCAGTATGTTAGTAGATTTCTAATGACCAACTCTCCTGGGGAGGGAGGGACTTATTTGAATACTCCCAACATATTTAATTTCAAGCTATCAACAGAGCATCATTAAATATGGAGTTGAGAGTGCATCGTTGTATAGTCATTCCATCATTCAGATACAAAAGAGTTAAAGAATATCAACACCATGGATAATAGTGAAATGTAGTAAAATAACTAGGCAGTTATGATATTAGATAATCTACCACCTTTGCTTGCAATATAATTACAATATTTGTTAGCATAGTTTAATTTTTAACTTAAAAATTCCTGAAAATTTAACAGCTCTTGTAAGCCTGTATAAGTCATCTCTAAGCATCACTGAGTCAAGTTTTAAACATTAATAAACCAAGTGTGTAAGAGAGAAGATTCTTACCAGTGCCCACACTTTAACTCCTTATTTTTTTATTCTTTGAAGGCATTTGTTTATATAATATTTTGCTTTTTAAAAAATTAAAAAGTCCTATACTTATATAAAACCATATAACATGAGGGATCAAGTTGTTAACGCTCTACAAATCAATCCTGAACTCATGGCTCACAACACCACCTAACGGCAAGCATTGAAATTGCAGATGCAAAGCTCTTTTTCTACGTACTTCATAATCAACTGGGGAGTTACACACACACACACACACACACACACACACACACACACACACACTCACACACACTCACTCACTACAGACCTATCTGGGCCCCACTCCAGAAGAACTAATTCATATTATCTGACTTAGTTTTTGAAGATTCTCTCAGCTAATTTAAATTCATTTATTGAACCAAGTTTAAAAAACACTGGCAAAATCCTGAAACTAACTTTGAGGAGGGTATGTGCTATGGTGAGTGCTGTGAAATGTGTAAGTCTGACGATTCACAGACATGTACCCTGGGGTAAATAATACATTATATGTTAATAAAAAATAAATTAATTAAAAAAACCTGAAACTAATGTAAGAGTGTATGTCCACTATACTTCAGTTCGGAAAAAAAAAAAAGAAAAAAGAAAAGAAAAAATCACTGGCAAGGGAAAAATAAGTTGTATCTTGTAGTTCTATTTTAAAATTTGTTTATCCTGAAAATTTTCAAAGATGTGTGAGATAAAAAGAACAAAATGATGAACCCACATGCACCTGCTGCCCAACTTTAACAATTAACCACATTTTCCCAATCTTGTTTCATCTTCTCCTGTTGCAACTTTAAAAAAAAAAAAATCTGGAAGCTTGCCAAACAAAATCCACACATCATATTATTTCACATGAAAATAATTCAGCTTATGCCTGGAATTGCTCTTTGAAAATATGATCTAGAGTAGTGACAATGAATGAAGAAAATTATTCATCATATCCTTCATTTAGTAAATATCTGGCTGGATATGATGGCAGATGCTGGGGATATAAGAAATCTTAGTGTTGGTTTTATGATTCGGTCTTAACATGAAGCCAGTAAGATAATGGAGTAAATTTGATCATGCTTTAGCCTTGACATATAAACAGTGCTTCTTTCCTAACCTTCCTATTATCTGATGAATCCCTCTCCATTTTGTGAACTACAGTTCAAAGATCACCTCATTTAGTTCTTCCCTGCCCAGGGCTCTGAGCCTACGTTAGGGGATCTGCCTTTGCAGGCTCACAGTTCTTAATGCATACTGGACCTCAAGTATTTACCAACCTGCATTCAAATTGTGATATGATCATATTCTTCCTTCCCTAAAATCTGTAATATTTCAGTCCATACTTTATTCAGCTTTACATTTCTAGCCCTTTAACACAGTATCAGAATCACCAAATCAAAGGGAGAAGGATTTTTTTTTTAAGTTTGTCATGAACTTTTATTAACAACTTAATACAAGACTGTACATCGTAGGTGCTGAAATCAGTCCATTTCCGAAAACTGGAAAACCAGCATTTCTATACCACTTTAGGCTTTGGTTATAAGTGCCACCTTTTACAGGGGTCACAATAATATTTGTTAAATGAACAATGAGTCTACCAATTATCAGTTCTGGCAGATTCTAAGTGTAGACTTCAAAGACAGAACAAGAAAATAACTAAGTCTGAAAATCTGAAAATAGGAAGATGTTCATTTAAGGGCAAAGATTTTATCATCTGCTTCCATAATCCTCACCACCATGATTGGAGGGTTGTATGACAAGGCAAAAAGGCATTCTGATAATTTTGACTGTTTCATTATAGGAGTGATACTGGAGGAGAAAAGAAAACAATTATACTCTAAAGAACAGCAGAGAAGGATATTAACAGTAGAAAAGGACCCAAAACCTGCAGGTCCTTTATGGCTTCCCTATGAATGCTCAAGCAAGGCAATAATTATATATTATTTCTAATAATTGATATCCAATGAGATAATGCTTTTCTTAAATCTATCTCAAATTTGGGGTAGAGCAGATTCATGCAATATTAACATGTGTTAAAATATTTTTTAAAAAAATTAAAAAAATATTTTTATACCTTTTGTTAAATAAAACCTTTGAAATCATACAGTGATTTAAATTATTTAATCTTAGAAACTATATTATATCCTTTTATTGAATTGTTCACTTACCTATTTTATTTTTTACCTATTTTAATTTCTTGACAGAGAAATTAAAATTTTATTTGACAACAATTAGCAACTCAAAGTATGATTCAAATATCACTTGCTATGCATCCAGACAAAACAAGCACACAGATGCCCACTTTATAGTCTGTTTCTATTAGGATACTAATTAATTGTGGCACTATTCCAAAAAAATCTAAGAGCAGAAAGTAAGTAAAGAGCTCATGACAAATATAATACTAACAACTGCAACTTCCTTGTTTCTCAATAAAATGTGAGTTACTAAACACATAATTATTAATTAAACTGCTCTATACAGTCCACTGTGCCAAATGCATTATCAGGAACATTTTATTATGAATTTTATTATTCTGGAGTTGTCAGTCTAGATTTGAAACATGAAAATAATAACTAAGGTAAAGGTACAGGCATTGCTCTAAAATATGCTGGCATGAATTATTATGAATATAGGAAGATGTTCATTTTCATAACAATGCAATTCTTATGAATAGGGACCAAGGCAGTAGGGTAGAAAAATTACTTACAAAATACTAAGTTTTAAAAAAATAAGTTAGGAAAAGACTTATGTCTTAAATGTAGCATATTACAAAATGTATTTGTAAAATAAAGGGCCAATTCTTACTTGGAAATTATTTTTATTCCAACTCAGGAGAATTCCTAATCATTCTCATGGTCATATGCCACAAGATTTACAGCTATCAAAGTGCACATACATGTAAAAAAAGTTACAAATCCTATTGCTGACCATATATTGAATAGTCTTCAAAATTGAACACAATAGTAGAAAAATATGTTTTGTTGTTATAAATCTGATTTTAATTACTAAGGCGGAATTGTCCAATTCAATAAACTAGAGCTTTATAACATAGCTTTAGAGTGCCTTAAATCTAAATCTACTCTTATTTTTAAAGTATAAAAACAGTAACCAAAGCTTATCAACTATCCCATTAAAAACCTTCTTTGACTCAATGGTTCTCCATGTTTTGATGACTATGAACTTGCTGCTCATAATTTCAAACAACTTTGAATTAACCAGAGAGGAAAAATGCTAAAGAGACCAGGATATACAGACAAGAATCTCAGAGTCCTGCTGGCAAGGGTCAAATTTGTACCTTTTTTATCCTCATTTCACTAATGAGAGAACTGAGGCTCAGCCAAAACTTGCTAATAATTCTCAAAGTCAGGGACTGGTGGAGCTAAGATTCAAACTCAGGTCAAAGTAATTCCAAAGCTAATCTCTAGCTGGGTCTGAAACTCTGGAACAGAATTTCTGGAACAGCTACAAATCTGACTTTGTTCTCTTATTAAAATCCACACCAACTGAAGGATGCTTTGAGACAAGATGCTTTTGTTTCCTTCTGTAATGCCTTTGGTCCATAAATCCAAAACTCAAAGAGACCAAAATATTTTTTTTAAATTTAAATTCAGTTAGCCAACTACTCTGGAAAACAGTATGGAGGTTCATCAAGACGTTAAAAATAGAGCTACCCTACGACCCAGCAATTGCACTACTGGGTATTTACCCCAAAGATACAGATATAGTGAAAAGAAGGGACACATGCACCCCAATGTTCATAGCAGCAATGTCCACAACAGTCAAAATGTAGAAGGAGCCAAGATTCCCTTCAGCAGATGAATGGATAATGATGTGGTCCATATATACAATGGAATATTACTCGGCCATCAGAAAGGATGAATACCCACCATTTTCATCGACATCGGAACTGGAGGGGATTGTGCTGAGTGAAATAAGTCAATCAGAGAAAGACAATTATCATATGGTTCCACTCATATGTGGAATATAAGGAACAGCACAGAGGACAACAGGGGGAGGGAGGGAAAACTGGGAAGAAATCAGAGAGGGAGACAAATCATGAGAGACTCCTGACTCTGAGATCTAAATATTTTAGAATAGGAGAAAGGATATCTTGATAGGGTCCTATATTCAGAGGGGCTACTGTGGCTGCTGCCACCTAGCCTTGAGTACTCTCTTCTTTTTTTTTTCCCCAAATATGTTCATTTTTTCAGTGTTACTCTCTTCTTAAAGATTGCAATCTTGGAAAAAATATGGTGCTTCTTTGGTACCTTCATAAACTCTTTTGTAGACAGTGTCTCACTCTTTGCATCAAAAATATTGTGAGCCATTCAGTACCCAAATATTTTCCTAGAAAGAAGTGGGCTCCTCACCTTGTTCTTGGAAAACATGTATTTATTTTTCTGACAGCAATAATAAGTGGAGAGTGTTCTTGTTAACTATAACTCAGTGGGAATATTTTAAGTGGTGTGGTGTTTTTAACATTTAAATATATGTTACTTTTAGAATTCCAATTTCCTTCTGCTTCCAATCCATTATCCCTTTTCAAAATGATATTTGTTTTATGTTCACTCTATAAACACATAATAAAAATGGTAAATGTGGGTTTTCCTCACTCTCTTTTGAGCTAATATTACTGCAGATTTCTTCCTACTCCTCTTAGCACTATTTTCTCTTCTTATTATTAAACTTTACTTGCCTATGTTAGCTGTTTTTACTTTTCTTTCCCTTATTGTACTTCCATCTACATGGGTCAAAAGGAATTTCTTAAACTTCTGTTTCCTCTGACACAAAACATTTTCTTAGTAACTAGTTAACTCCCCTAGCTTATAACTTTGGACATGATTGTAACAAACAAATTAGGGTACATGAGATGGCAATGCACTCACAATCAACATATGGTCACCCATTTCAATGGGTTCTCAACACTAATGTGCAATAATATTGCTGTCAAGCTTATACAGTTGACCATTACTGTCCACTAGCTTCTCTATGAAATTCCATCTGGTTTTCTTCCTGCCTTAGTGGCTGTTTGTTCTCATGTTGCAGTTCTTCAAGGTTTTGTCTGTATCCATCCTCTCTTCTGTATACACTCTCCCTTTACTTATTGTAATCATTCACATAATTTCAAATAGCATTTTTATGTCTATGACTCTCACATTTATATGTTGATCACAGATATATCTTCCATGTTCCATGTGGATGTCCCATCAGTAATTTAAATTTAACATTTACAAATCTGGGAATAGCTCCATCTCCAAATTTATTTCTCCTTTTATATTCTCCATTTCTGTATATGTAATATGATCCACGGTCATCCTTGACACTTCTTTCTCCCTCAATGCTACTACTGAATTCATCACACCCTGCTGGTAATTCTTCCACTAAAATGAATATCCCCAAAATGTGTGCTTATTTCCATTTCTATTGTTATATCAAGCCATGCATCACCTGGCCTATGCAATGGTGCCCTCCGTGGTTACTGTTTCCATGGAGTTTCCCTCCAATACACTAACTTTAGCAAAAAGAATGATTACATCAGTGCCCTGTGTAAAACCTTTAAGGCTTTCCACTGTACTTGGATACAATTTATAATCCCTCCAAGGGAGGGATTAGCCTCCAAGGACATATGCAACCTAGTCCTTGCCACACCCTGGCTTTCTTTCAGATCTTTGAACATTCCAAGCTTCTTCCCAACATGTCAAGACTTTGTTCATATGGTAGCCTCACATCCTCCTCTCAGTTGCATGTCTCTGCTTAAGTATCTTTCCTCATTAAGATCTCTTCTCAGCCTCTAGATTATAGCATGCTTTCTTGTTAAAATCTCTCATAGCTCCTAATTTTCAATAATAGCAATTACTGAATCTTACAAATATACATTTAGATGTATGGCTCCTGCCTTAAAAATGTCTCCCCCATTAATTATAAGCTCTAAAGATTTTATTTATTTGACAGAGAGAGAGAAAAATCACAAGTAGGCAGAGAAGCAGGCAAAGAGAGAGGGGGGGGAAGCAGGCTTCCCGCCGAGCAGAGAGCCTGATGGGGGGCTCAATCCCAGGACCCTGAGATCCTGACCTGAGCCGAAGGCAGAGGCTTTAACCCACCAAGCCACCCAGGTGCCCCAACTATAAGCTCTGAGAAGGCAAAAGCAATGTCTGCTCTGTTAGTTTCTATAGGGTTCTTGGGAAAAATCAGAAGTTAATTATAGCTTGTTGAATAAATGAATGAAAAGATAGATGAAAAGTAAGAAAAGAATGGTGTCATTACTTTCTAATGAATATTACAGTGCCTAGCATATGCCTAATAAACAACACTTGATTTATATATATTTCTCGATTGACTAATGACTGATAAAGAGTTAGGGAAATGAAGGAAAACAGTTGTACCTACCATCTTCCAGACACCACGATGAGTTTTGAGGCTACAGAGATAAAACACACTGTCCAGGTCTTTAAGAGTGAGTTTATAGGCAAATTGAAGAGATTATATGAGAATTGAAAAAAAAAAAAGGTATATAAAGAAAAAAAATGATAAATCACTAACTCTGACCTTTAGTTAAATGGAATATTGAAGAGGCTAAGGTTCTTGGGAGCTTATGACTGAACTTCATCAAGCCAGAGAAAAGAGAAGTTGTTTACTACATGGTGACTTAACTGATTGAGAGAGCTTCTCTCTCGGCAGGGAGTTTAAGTCAAGCCCTACAGGTGTTCAGTGCCAAAAACCATTCAACTATTGAAATTTCTTGAGGATACAAAGATATATAAGGTCAGTGGCAGAACTTAGTTGGGTAGCAGAATATGCTGAGCCTGAGTCCTGGAAGATTTCAGAAAAGATACACTTCATGAGAATCACACACACTAGATACATTCAGCTCTTTGTTTTATCATCCTTACTCATCTGTGTCTGTGTCTTTTTTTTTTTTTTAAGATTTTACTTATTTAATAGAGAGAGAGCGAGAGAGAGAGAATGAGAGAGGAGAGGGTCAGAGGGAAAAGCAGACTCTCTGCTCAACAGGGGGCCCAATATAGGACTCCAATCCAGGACTGCAGGATCATGACCTGAGCCGAAGGCAATTGCTTAACCAGCTGAGCCACTCAGGCACCCCTCTGTGTCTTCTTTTAATTACCCTTGGGGAATTATTCATTATTATACCCATCTAAAATTGATTTTATCTCATACAATTTTCTCTCCTCTGTGTCATTATTATTTATCCTCATCTCCTTTCCCTTTATATGTAAAACTGAAAAATTTTCTGCAAAGGATTTTCTTAGAGCTTACTTACTCTTCCTTGTTTAAGATGTGCAGATCGTCAGATTGTGTGGTAGTATGATAAAGATGAAAACTTGTTGTTGAAAAGGGAAAGGAGGACATATATGTTCATTCCCTTGCTAATTATATGTACTGAGTATCTATTACCTGCCAAACAATGAGTCAAGTATTGAAGATACAGTCATAATTCTTGAGGAGTTCACAATGTTTGTGTCTATTTATATGTGTACAGAGTCTAGGAGGGAAGGGTGGGAAGGAACAGGGAGTTGAATAAACAGGTTAGTATAGAATAACATGATTCATATTATGGAGGGTGTACACACACAGGATAGAAATGGAAACTGGTGGATACTCACCAATGATACTCACCATTACATTGTATTGAATTATGCTACCATCCTAACTGTATCAAATATACTAAGAGTGACTTCATTTATTGATCATTAATATGATTATTGATGGTGGTTGGTAATTTAGGCCCACGGGATTTTTTGCAATTGTGGAAAAATATTAAAAAAACAAAGAATGTACCATTTCAACCATACCAATTCAATTACACTAAATTCATAATGATGTATAACTATCATTATTCATTTTCAGAACTATTTCATCTTCTCAAATTAAAACTTCATACCCATTAAACAACTTCCCATTTCTCCCTATCCCTAGGCCCTAGCAAACACCATTCTCCTTTCTTTATGAATTTGATTACTCTAGATACTTTACATAAAGGGAGTCATACAATACTTTTTCTTTTCTTTTTGGCTTTTTCACTGAGCATAATGTTTTCAAGCTCCATCCACTGTTATAGCATGGTCAAAATTTAATTTTTAAAGCTGAATTATATTCCATTGTAAGGCTATACCACATTTTTTGTTCATGCATTCAGCTGTCAATGGACATTTGGATTGTTTCCAACTTTGGGCTATTAAAAATAATGCTGCACTGAATTTGTGTGTACAAATAATTGTTTGAGTTCCTCCTATCAGTTATTTTGGGTATATGCTCATAAGTAAAATGACTTGTTCAAAGTGAATTCTATGTTTAATTGTTTCAGAAGATGGACCAGCTTTTAAAAACAAAGTTTTATTACATAAAATCACATTTATTCATTTATGTATTGACTATGGTAGTTTATGCACAAAATTGGCAGAGTTGAATAGCCATGACAGAGACTATATGACCCAGAAAGCCTAAATTTTTACTAATTAGCATTTCATGAAAAAAAATTTGCTGACTCATATTACAGAAAATTGTGCTACCAATTCCTTGGTTTCACAGAGAATACAAGTCTTTAAAAAGTTAAAAGATCTCTCACATAGGGAGATAGAAAGAACAGAATGTTATTCTCAGCCTATAGACAAGAAACCAGGAAGAGAATGGCACAAAGAAGTCACAATCTCAAATGAAATTAATCCAGTATTAATATCCAGACTCAACTGTTCCAGGTAAATCTTGCTTTCTCATCAGAGAATTACCAAGTTCTATCACTACTTTATACATTAGATAGAAAATCCAGGTATAAATTTTCTATATCAGTGCAATGTTGTATGTTTCCTTTACTAAAGATGAGGGTAGGAAAACTGCTTCAAGTGAAAGTACCTGAGTCTGGAGAGGCTGAGCTACGTAACTGTGAAATAATTTGGTCTCTAAATGCTTAGCTATGAAATATATCAGATCTATGTATTGTGTGTGACTGAAAATACACTATCTTTGGAATGTTAAAACACCAGAGTAAAATACCCCTTTTCACTGTTTTGACTATAGCCATAGGTAAGATCATAGAAGAGCACAACATAAATAAACAGGAAAAAAATGATTCACAAATGGGTCTCAGGTACCAAAGAGCCAAAATAATTCAGTGGAATTATTTCACTGTACTACAAATTGAGTGCTCACATGGCATCATGTAAGATATAACTAAGAATTTGTTTTAAATTATTACAGATAGAACTGGTTAGAAACTATAAGCATATATATCTTATCTACAATATTAAAGAGGATTTAGAATACACTTAAAGATAACATGGTAAATCTTGTTTGTTTTGCCAATGTAGCTTTGCTTAGCCTTAAAATCCTATTACTTGAGATCAATGAGTTAGAAACTAGAGAAACAGTAGAACGCATCAACGAATCCAGAAGTTGGTTCTTTGAAAGAATCAATAAGATTGATAAGCCACTGGCCATACTCATCCAAAAGAAAAGGAAAAGGACCCAAATTAACAAAATTATGAATGAAAGGGGAGAGATCACGACTAATCCAAAGGAAATAGAAACAATCATCAGAAATTATTATCAACAACTCTATGCCAATAATTAAACAACCTAGAAGAAATGGATGCATTCCTGGAAACCCATAATCTTCCAAGACTGAAACAGGAAGAAATTGACAACCTGAATAGACCAATATCTAGTAATGAGATTGAAGCAGTGATCAAAAACCTCCCAAAAAACAAGAGTCCAGGACCAGACGGATTCCCTGGGGAATTCTACCAAACTTTCAAGGAAGAAATAA
>JAQQSY010004954.1:0-11976 GCA_028646535.1 Procyon lotor | reverse complement strand
AAAAAAAAAAAAAAAAGATTTTATTCATTTATTTGACAGAGAAATCACAAGTAGGCACAGAGGCAGGCCAAGAGAGGGGGGGAAGCAGCCTCCCCGATGAGCAGAGAGCCCGATGTGGGGCTCGATCCCAGGACCCTGAGATCATGACCTGAGCCGAAGGCAGAGGCTTTAACCCACTGAGCCACCCAGGCGCCCCAGAATCAGTATTTTTATGTCCTTTGGGTAAATACCTAATAGTGTACCTGCTGGGTCGTAGGGTAGTTGTATTTTTAACATTTTGAGGAACCTCCCTACTATCACTAATTTTCTGAGCCTGGCTTTCTCTAGAAAAAAATAGTTTATATCCATGTTACTTTTTAAAAAATTAACAGCCCCACACCGTCTTTCTTTGCTGATACGTCACCATCTCCTTATACTCCATTTGCATCTTGGCTGTTTTTTAATTCTGTTTGAATGTAGCAAATTGAAAGCATTAGCAGAAACTACAGACTTGAATATGAGTTAATTGGTTGCTCTTATAACACATGGTGCATATGGCAAGGGTAGAGGAAAGGTAGAGACTCTCGTCACTGTCCCAGAGGAGCTGGCCGTGTCCCAGGGAGGAGAGCAATCTGCGATGCCACGCGCCTTCAGGTGTAGGTGATCGCCCGGATTTGATCTCATCCGTGTTTCTCCTTGTCCTTCAAGGGACTCTGAAATTTTATCCTTGCTGGTCCAGGGATAGCCTTGTACACTTAACCCTGGCCTCCAAAGGAGGTTGGATAATCTGTTTGTTTCTAAAATATAGAAGGTGATTATCATTAGAGGTTCTAAGATGCTCCTAAACCACAATGTTTCCTGTTGCTTATACAACAAACTTCAACACATACAAAGAAATTTGTGTCTGCATCATTCTAGGTGTGTAGGAAAATCACCTGAGTAATTGGACACTAGTAATAAGGGGACGATGGGCTTACTGCCTTGGTTGTTTAATAGTATGTAGTTTAAGAGTTTGAGAGAGTAGTCTTAGTAAGATTGTTTTCTTTTTCCTACTGCATTTTTGCAAGAAGAAATTTTGCAGCAAGTAAGGGCCAACAGGCTTGGTTATCATTTTGAGTTCCTTCATTCTCATGCTTTTCTGTAGCCATAATTAAACAAAGACAGTGGAGGGAAGTTGAGGTAAAGAATGTGGTTGAGAAACTAAACAGTTAAGTGTGTCTGAGGACTGACGCTGACCATGTTCTTCTACAGACGGACAAGGTTGGGAAGGCTTTTAAGTACTTGGAGGCCGCCTTGTCCCTTATTGAGTGCGGGATTGCCACGGAGTCGGAAGGCCCGGCGTCCAAGTCGGCCTACTCGGTGTACTCGGAAAGCGTGGACCTCATTAAGTAAGTGCCACGGCGTTTTGCCATCTTCCCTCATGCTTCTCCCTCCTTGCCTTTGCTGTTTGAATCTTTTCGAATTTAGTAGGAAGACGACTTAATAAAGGGGAGCCTTAAAGTTACTGATCAGGACCTTCTCTTGGGCCCGAAATGAGAGTTGTATCCTAGATGAAGTTCTCGAACGGAGGGCCTGGGTCCAGCTCCAAGCGCCCTGGGAAGTGCCAGGCCTTGCGGGGAGAGGCGGGTTTTTCCAGTCTGGCTGTCTTATCAGATGCGCGGGCAGCTCGGGGTCAACTCGCTTCTCTCTCTGTGTTTGGACAGGGGACTCCGTGAGGACATGAGTCTACGTGGTTCCCAGCAGGCAGACAGGCCAGAGAAGAGACATGTCCTTGCCTGCTTTGCTGAATGGCCTGAATTACTGTTCTAAAGCCTGGGGTTTTTTTCTGTGTGGTTTCCATGGCCTCACATCTTTAGGAAAATCGACACAAAACCAAGACAAACATAATAAGCTGTGCCTTGGATTTTCTAACTGCCTGTGGTTAACCTGATGTATTTTTACATTTTCCTATAGATTTATAATGTCGTTAAAATCCTTCTCAGACGCCTCAACTCCACAAGAGAAAATATTTGCTGTTTTATGGTGTGTACACTTTTTTCTCTTGTCTAAATAGTATTTGCTTTTGCATCTTTTTCTGTTACAAAAAAAGACTTTGAAATTTGTTTTCTTAACATGGAAATTAATAGTGAACGGCAGAACAGTACCAGAAAGTAGAATGTGTGGTCAAGGGGTTAATCCCACTGATAGTGACTTTTTATGAGAGGCATCTACCACCATTTTTACTGTTGACTCATCAGATGTTTTGGTCTCATGACTTAAATGATATTTCTGTGTATTTGTGTTTTTCCACCAATGTTTACTTTGGGGGGAGGGACAGAGAGAAGGACAGAGAAAGAACCTTAAGCGGGCTCCACGCCCAGCGTAGAGCCTGACCTGGGGCTTGGTTTCAGGACCGTGAAGCCATGACCTGAGCCGAAATCAAGAATGGGGTGCTCAAGCAACTAAGCCACCCAGGCACCCCTTTATGCCTGATTTCCTTTTGAGGATAGTGTGAACAGTGAGATTCTTAAGATGCTCTTCCTCACGTAGGTGAGGAAAACCCCGTGTGTTCTCTACTATAGATAGACTATATAGACTATAAAAGGTTAGTTACACGGCTTTGTGTAGTGGTGGTACTTGTGTCTACAAAGTAATACTTCACTTTAACTTCTGTTTATGTTCATAGCATGCGCTGCCAGTCCATTTTGAACATGGCGATGTTTCGTTGTAAAAAAGACATAGCAATAAAGTATTCTCGTGCTCTTAACGAACACTTCAGCAGTTTTTTCAAAGTTGCCCAGGCGCCTTCTCCATGCATTGCAAGGTAATGAAAAGTCCAATTTAAATAATTCTCAAAATCAGGTTATCTCTATATTGACCTCTTGCTTTTGCAGCCATGTGTATGACTTTGGCTTCCCAAAAATTGTGTTACATCTATGTGCTGATTTGCTCCTTAAACTTATATTATTAGTGTATTTCTACCTCTTTGAGGAATAGTTACAAGTCAAGTGTTTGCTGAGTCAGTAACGTAAAAAGATAATTACAACGAATCTCGGGTCAAAATCTTAGAGCTTTGAGGATCTAAGTGTTGATCCAACACCTGAGGATCAGGTGTTGTCAGATACACCTGACAACACAAAACAGAGGCAGAGCCAACCAGAGCCAAAGTCTTTTCTCTGTAGGACATGTTATCTGGGCATTTCAGTTAACAAGAACTTTCTAGAACCAAATCCCCTTATCTGAGGTTCATGACAGTACTATTAAGAATGAAAACTCTCTCTAGCTAACTCTCACCTCCTTTGTGAACTGAAGGTGCTCATTTGTGCCATAAGATGGTGAGAAATAGAATTTTTGTGCAGGTGTTGTTAAGATGAAGTTAAAATTTTCTTCTCTATAGTACTTACCTAGTATTTTTTTTTTTTTTTTTTTTTTTAGTTTGGGTATACTCCTTGAAAAGTTCCTAGTTCTGATAAGTTTTACTATTTTAAGAATATCACCTAGAAGACTGCCCCATTTCTAGCACATTCAAAAGAAGAGATTCCCATATGACCTCTCTTAAAAAAAAAAAAAAAAAGTCCTGACTGAGAAGTAATTTCTTACCTCTGAAAATTTTCACGATTCTCACCTCAGATGTAAATTCTAAGTTAATAAATTGTCAGTCACATGATTTTAGAGAACTCCTTCCCCATTTGTCCAGCCAGTGTACAGCAAGCACCTTCTTTGTACCAAACCTTGTTTTTAGGCACAAGGGATAAAGCAGTAAACAAAGCAGACAAGAATGTCTGCCCTCGTGGGGTTTCCTCTCTAGTCCTTCGCAATATGCATCCTGCGGGGGACACTTGGGGTCCCTGCAGCCCCCAAGGGCAGATGGACCCCATCACGAGGCTCCTGCTGCTTGACCTTGATCTCTCCGTTACTTTTTACGTCTCGGTGTTTTCCTCGTGTTTCTGACTTGAGGCCCGTTAAGGCCCTTGCCTGTGCAGGTAGATAGCCAGGAAAGTAGAGGGAAGACTGCACGCATCCCCTGAGGCTCAGAGCCTCCTGCCCAGGAGCAGATTTTGGAATGTAGATGTGCCCCCCTGACCAGCGAAGGACACCTTGCCCCCATCCAGTTACTTACTCTGTTTGGTGGGATCCCATTTTGTTGTGTTTCCTGAAATAAATTCCCCAAATACCGAAGGTGAAGAGGACCTCTGATCTTGTGGAAGTGATGGTCACTTGGCTAGTACACCCCGGACTCTCTAACTTGGACGCAGTCGCAGGGACCAGTAGTCCATAATCTGCGGGTTTAGGTGACTAAGCAGTTCTCTTCTTTCTCCCGCCTTCCAGAAGCACAGGCACACCGTCCCCTCTCTCTCCAGTGCCCTCTCCTGCTGGCTCCCAGTCTAGTGCTGGCAGCGCGGGGAGCAGCGGCATGCCTGTCACCATCCAAAACATGACATCTTCATACGTCACCATCACTTCCCATGTCCTTACTGCCTTTGATCTCTGGGAGCAGGCTGAAGTCCTTACAAGGAAGAATAAAGGTAAATGGCCCTGTGGCGGGGCAGGAGGGACGTTGTCGGCTTGGACCGTATGTTCCGTGTTCCGGAGGGAAGGGGGTGTGTAGGGATTAGCGCTCCTCCGTTGTGCCTCACAGTCCTTGCTTGAGCTCCGTGGCGCGGAGTCAGACTTCTGTGACTAGGTTTCAGCAACGTTAAACTAGGAGCGCTCGCAGCACCTTGCCCCTCTGGAAGTTCTGAGGGCACACTGTCCGCCTGAACCGCCGTGCCGGCGAAAGGGCGAGGCAGGCGAAGGGGGGCCGCGACCGGCTGTCTCTGCGCACAGCCAACACGGGCCGGGAGGCAGTGTGACCTAAATACCGAGTCGCACGCACATTTGTTCTCAGTATCCGTTGAAACGTTCCTGAGACTTCTTTGAGGAGAAGAAGAAACGTTGGAGAAAGCCAAGGGTTAGGAGATGGGAGAGCGTGTGCCGTTGGAGGAACGGCTCTGAGTCGGTCCAGTGCCCCCTGAGTAAAAGCCGATACGGAAGCCCCACTGATGCCTCCCCGTTCTCTCCTGGCCGCGGGGAAGGCGGTGGCCAGCCAGCTGCAGCCGCTTGCTTTTCTCGTAGCCTCTTCGAATTTTACTTTCTTTCTTAGCAAACTAATGACGCTCTTCACATGCTGGGGGGGGTTTGTTTTTTGTTTTGAGTCCCCCATCCATTGACCCGCTAGTATAGATTGGGTATTTTCCAGAACGAGCCCCGGGCTTAGCCTTCAGTGTAGCGGCGGAGGGACCTGGAGAACCAGCGACCGGTGACAGGAGATTGTGATGTTTTTTGCCGCGATGAAGCACAGAATATTGTGGGGATACAGTTACTGGAACGTCGACTTTTTATGTTAACGTTTTTATTTCTGTGTGTGCAAATGTGTTTACTTGGTTTTGGTTTTGCTTTGTTTGCAGAATTTTTTGCTCAGCTCAGCACAAGTGTGTGTGCCTTGGCCCTCAACAGCAGTTTGATGGATCTGGTGCACTACACAAGACAGGGTTTTCAGCGGCTCAGACAAGCAACCAAAACACCTTAACGGAGGCCCAAGTTGATTTGACGGCTTGGGGACTTTTTTGCACATTGAAAGCCTCAAAAACAGTTCAGACGTTTATCTCATCAAGACACCAAACTCGAGAAGAGAAGCACCACGAGATGGCCGGGACATTTGTCCACTTGAACTTTCAAGAACTCGTGCGATCGTTGGTTGGACGTGGTGGTTCTGCAGAAGCAGAGAGGAGGAGGCCGGCCTCAGAGATGATCTTGCCTTTCCTAACTAAAGGACAGAAGTGCAATGTAGACTGAGTGGGCGTGTGAGTGGTCTAGAAACATTTCCGTACTTTTTTTAACCAGCAGGATGCAAATGGCAGATGAAATGAGGAGAAGCAGTTTCAGCTCTGAGAGCAAGTTCCTGTCCTCTCAGCGGCCACCCTGGTCTATTCGCAGAAGGAAGTTTTTTAAACAATGAATTTTGGTGTAGGGTTTTGTGAATGATTTTTTTTTTCTTTTAAGTTTTGGGGGGAATATTTGTTTAGTAAATTCTGACGGTCATCTATAAAGCGTAAGTTGTGAAGGACTCCACTGTACCCCACTTTCTGCCTGTGAACAGTGGCTTTGATAATACCAAGTATTGTCGCAATTTATAAAACTGAAGGCAACTCCCCCACCCCCCCACCCCCGTGCCCCTGTTGCCTGGAGTACCGCACGTTCACTCTGTCCCTGCTGGGAGTCTGCCCAAGTCCGAGCAGTGGAGGGAGGAGCTGCCGCCCGTGGGGAAGCCATCTTGAGATCACATGCGTGAGAGGATGTGGTGCTGCCATCCCTACTCCCTGCTTCAGCGAAAGGCAGTCACCACTGACCATATTCTGAATTTTCTACCTTGGGGAAGAAGGGAACCAACATTTGTACCCGACCAGATGGCTCAAGTGCTTTTTAATTTTTGTTGAAGTAGAGCTGGAATTTGAGGTGCTGATCTGTGGTCTACAGTTATGTGGTAACTTGTGTTGTCTAACCAACTCAGAATTTTGTCAGCAAACAAAAATGAAATCTACTTCTTAGAGAGGCTATATTTTTCTGCTACAGATTATTTTATATTTATAGCAAAAGTAGACTTTCTGAGCCCTTGATTGTTTAGGGTGAATTAACTCCCTGAGAGGATGTGGAGATTTGGGTGGTTAATTAGACTTTAAAAAAAAAAAAAAATTGTCACCACATGCCTTCACTCCGGAGTGTTCTCAACCAACTAGATTTGATTGGCTTGAAGAGGAACTGTGGCCTTTCCCATATGTTGTTATTGCCGTATTATAGATATTAAACCAAGTTCATAGGGAATGACCTAAAATGAAAGAACACAGTCAAAATTCCCACATAACCATAAGCACAGATTTTTTTTTTTTATTGAAACTTCGAAGGTTATTGGAAGCATTATTTTGAGTGCAGTGTTTTTAAAAGCCAATTCTTGATATCCCTTTTAGAAGTAGAATTTGCACATGTATTAAAATTGAGGAGTAAGTGTTATCGCTACCGTTGGTTCATTTTTCTCTCCCTTTATCCCATTCTGCCCCAGTACATTTTGTTTCCCACCCAGAATGTTTGTCATTTTCGTACTACTAATGAAGAAGGGAGTGCCATCTTTATAATGAAGAGGTCAGAAGTCCATACGAGGGACCTAAGAACTCGGTGATTTGGTCAATGCATAAAGGGATGTGTGGGGGATGGGAGTGATGATGATTCTTCATGTATGAATTGTTACGTACAGCAGTAGTAATTAATATCTGAGCCTGAGAACTGGATGTGTGATCTTGATGGACCGATTTCATTTGCTGATGTTCTGAAGCAAAGCCATTTAACAAAACCTTTCGTTAACTGAGCAGTAATTGGTGGGTTGTGGCATCGTGTTCATCTCTTAATATGTGTGAGACAGGACACCAGAATCAGGTTTATGTAATTATTTAACGTCCTTTTTCCCCTTACTCACTTGGCCTTCTCTGCCCCCTTTACCCCAGCATTCCCCAGTACAAGTCCCCTGTCAATTTGGGAGGCTCTGTCTTTTTCGGACAGATTCTGATCTATGCAGACTGTGTTGGAGAGAGAGAGAGTGTGTGTGTGCCGTCCATGAGTGACAGCGCTCCTATGACTGAAGACATTTCTGAGTCAATTTCTCAGCCACTTCTAAAAGAAAAAGAAAAAAAAAAAATCAAAAAACTGATGGCTTTTTCAGTGGCCTTATTCTTCCTGAGTAATGTCTTTCCCTCTGACCTTTATATTAAAAATTTATTTGTCCCTTGGAAAACGAATCAATTTGCAGAGATCAATTTGTAGTATTTTGAACATGGAATATTTCCGATTCTTACTGCATTGTACCTAAAAGAGGATTCCCAGTGGCTACTTTTTAAATAGAGTATGTGAAAAATAGTGGCTGATGAATCCTTAATAATGTTCATAAGGTCTTTTTCCTGTTACAGTTGTATATAGAAATCTAAAGAATTTTAAAAATCACTGCACTTTTTCACTGCATGCTTAAATCCCCAAAGGCAGAATTTGTACTGAGGTAGATAATTGAAAGGACTAGATTATAAAATGAGAAAAATACAAAACATCTTAAGGAGTGATAATTGAGTGTAAAATCTTGCCTTTGGCACTACAGTTGTGTGTACATATGTGTGTCTCTGTGAGTCTGTCGTTACTAGGAAATGGAAGAACACTGTTTTACTTTTTAAAATGTTGAATGTTTCTATCCTTTCTGGAGATAATTAAAATGTGAATCACTGAGCTTGAGATTCTAGCAAGACTAGGGGCCCTGCTAAAGAATGAAAGACACTTCACTGAAATTTACCAAATGACACTGGGTTAAGAATGTGAAAAACATCGACCACACTCGAGCTGTGGTGAAGAAGCGAGGGTCCAGCAGGCCTATTATTACCAGGATGAGAACTGTAACAGAATGACTTCTAGGATACACTCAGTGCCAAATGATACTGAATGAATCTGAATTATTATTTTTTTTTAAATAGAAGGACCTTTATTTTATAGATCTGTTTTGACCAAGATATTTAGCTTTCTCCCCCAGACAAGTTAGGACACATTTATGTCCTTTCATTCTAGACCTCAGGCTTTTGAGAAGCTAACAATCAACCCCTTTCTGGCTGAAAACTTGCCTTAATTGGTACCTTAAATATTCATGGTAGTAGAATCAGGAGCTTACTATTTTGCTAGGATTCCTGTCCAATAATTTTTAGAAGCAAAAAGATGAACCGTTATGTCCTCCAAAATTAACAGCGTTTGTGTCTGACCTGGAAAGGAGGTGTGTGTGGTGGACACGTACGGGCGCAGTCACACACACAGAATATGAGGCTGTTTGAATTAGATGTATTCCTTGTGCCTTTGTTGACCAAACCTAGTTTCGAAATAATACTAATTTGGGGATAATGCTGTATTTATTTTGATACAGCTTTAAGACACGTTAGTGTGGGTCTTGGACCTTTGGCTCTCCTGCTTCATGAAGTTTGAGGCATCTTAATTCATCTTCAGGTAAATGAACCCGATAAGGCTTGATTCCCTACCTCCCACCACAGAGTGTGCTCTTTGTCTTAAGGATTTATTTTCCCAGACACTACACAAATCTTTGAAAGACATTGCCACTTCTACTACAGTCTTTACCATCAAGTACGAGTATTTACATTTTGCTAGAATACTTGGGCTTCTTTTAGAAACACAGATGCGGAGATTTGCTCACCGGAAGGTGAGTTGTGATTGTGGCTCCGGAGGCGTCAGGATTATGGCGGTACTTCTTTGTTTCCTGTCTGCGGTGGGTTGTCTCTTTGATTGTCTTTGGTCCTATTGAGAACTAATGAATAGAAGGTTTTTCCTGTGCCTTTTTATCGTTTGTCATTTTATTTGCTGGAGGTGGAGTGGCAGAACTACGTGGAGTTGGGGGTTTTCCTTCCAACACTGCAAGTGGCATTTCTACCATATAAACCTCCAGTATGCAGTCCAGCTGTGTTGGTTTCTTGGTGACTAAGAATGATTACCACTGGCCATGTTCTTGAGTTCTTACAATGAGTTGGCAAGCACCATCTGTTTACTTACGGGGGCTGTGACTTTCCTATGGTCCCGGGGGAATCACACAATGTTCCACTGTGCAACAGATCTCAACAGGTACTGTGATGGGTGGGAAAGTGCCCGTATTTCTCTACCCACAAGGGCAGGAAAGAAACACAGCTCCCCGCAAGCCTAGATTATCCTCTACCGACCTGGAAGGACAAGGGAAAAGACCAGTGGCAGCAAAGGCTGGCCAGGCTGCACTGGTAAGACCAGGCGGTGGCCGACCTAGGGAAGGTGACGTGCTTTGCCTAAAAGTAGATGTTTAAGTGATGCTTAACACAGGCAGTATTAACTTCGCCTTTTGTTCAGGCCATCAACATGTATTGTTAAAATTACTGCACATCCCCCCTCGGATATCAAGTATACACTGTTCTTGTGTGTGTGTGTGTGTGTGTATGTGTGTGTGTGTGTGTGTGTTTGTAGGCATGTGTCCCAAATCTTTTTTGTTTTTTTTCTGAATGTGATCATGTTT
This sequence comes from Procyon lotor, assembly GCA_028646535.1. Classification (NCBI taxonomy): domain Eukaryota; kingdom Metazoa; phylum Chordata; class Mammalia; order Carnivora; family Procyonidae; genus Procyon; species Procyon lotor. Next base: position 1,913 of record JAQQSY010004954.1, on the reverse strand, counting down.
TGGATGATACCTGAGCAGGGTTGCCTTTTTTTATTTATTACCATTATATATTATATTATATTATATATTTGTTGCTTTCTTATAACTTTAGAGGAAGTCAAATCTTGGTATTAAAATTGTTTAAAAAAGGAGTAAATTGTCCAGTTGATAAATGATCACTGGTCTAAAATATGAATTTGTCTTTAGTTCTTGTGGAGTAATGTGCCAGCTGTCTAGTCCACACAGTGAGTTTGTGCGTAGGATAGGGAAGCAGTGATGCTCTCAATGGGAAGATGTGCAACACAAGTGAGGGGGACTCCATGTATTTTATCTACTTCAGCAATGGAACTGCAACTGGGGCTTTTGTGAATAAAATTTAGCTGCCTTGTATAGTCCTTTGAAAGAGACATATGTGATCTGTGAAAATTATAGTTTTCTTTTTTTAGAAGAAAAATTTGCAAAAGATCTTTCCAAAGATAACGTGCCACAGATCTTTTGTTTGTTGTTCTCTGTAATGAGGATTAATTGCTGTTTAAAAAAACATGTAATTGACTTGTTAATCTTCAAATTATTTCCTTTTCACAAGAGGATCGAGCTGTAAAAAAAAAAAAAATTAATAAAAATTTAGAGAAATCATTGGGGTTGAATCCATGCTTTCATTTTGCCTGAATAAACTAATTCCTAAAATTGTTATATATAATTACCACGTATAGCCAAGAAGATTCTGACCTGGTGGAATCACACACCCTCATTCACAATATGTATTGTTGAAATGGGAAAAGAAGTGTGGGCAGAGGGAAGCTCATCCTTCTCTTTGAGAACTTCTGTCACACAGATTAGCCTCTCGGCAGTGTGGTATCTGCTCTGACATTAAGTGTCCAGGTGCACCGGTGACCATAAATTGCCTGTTTTAAATGTTGGGTGGACAGATTTGTAGAACGTTGGTACTGAAAGGTTTTGAAAGGCCAACTCGTCTCTCCTCCCATTGCTACTCTGCAAGACTCATGTTCCACCTCAGTGATTTCAGTAAATCAGGAAAAACCAAAGTGCTGAAATCTGACTTGCTGAATCAGAATCCTGGCTCTTGAGTTTGCTTTGTGGCCTTGGGCAAGTTACTTAACCTCTCTGTGATTTTCTCATGTATCAGCTTTGTTGATTTGGTGTCTCACCAGTAGTAAGATGGTGAAGATTGGGCTAGATGGTTCTGGAGAGCTTGGCCTAGTCCCTGGCAGGAACATTCACAAACTGGTGACTCCTTTAATTTACTTCTCCTTACTGCACCGCAGTATCCCCACAGCTACCCTCCAGCCTCTGGCTGAACACGGAGAAAGACCTCACTACCCTCTTCTTCCTTTTTCATTTTTCGTTCTGTAGGTTAGGTTGACCTCTACTTATATCGGTCCTACTGAACAGACCCTCACCCTCAGCAAGCTTGTGCTAGAGTCGACCAGCAGCAAGAACTGGTAACCACACAGTGGTGAGCACATGTCGGGGAAAGGGAGTGTTTTTAGTCCTCATTAAGAGAAGCTGTAGGGCAGGTATCTCATTTGAACTGGGCCTTGAAAGATGGGTCATATAAATCTCTGGTTTTCATTTTTTTCACCCAAAAAATGTCCTATCTTGTCTATTACAAATGCTGAGTAGCAGTTGCCCTTTGTTGTACCAGTTTATTTAACCAACCTCCTTGTTAGACATTGAGATCATTTCTAACTAGGGGCTATGATAAAGAACGCTTCCAAAGAGGACATCCAAATGGCCAACAGACACATGAAAAAGTGCTCCGCATCACTCGGCATCAGAGAAATACAGATCAAAACCACAGTGAGATACCACCTCACACCAGTCAGAATGGCTAAAATTAACAAGACAGGAAATGACAGATGTTGGCGAGGATGCGGAGAAAGGGGAACCCTCCTACACTGTTGGTGGGAATG
>JAQQSY010004953.1:0-11977 GCA_028646535.1 Procyon lotor | reverse complement strand
AAAACAAGTATAAAATCATGTACTTAAGGATGAGCTTTGTGGACCCTACCAGAGACTAGTTTTCCAGGCCCTGCCTCTGATCTAGATCTCACCTACAACAGTGCAGATTAAAAACCAAGCTTGCTCACTGCCTAAAGTAAAGTGGACTGAGTCCAGCTAGAATCCAATGTTTAAAATACAGAATTTTAACACAACACTTTGAAACCAGTCAATTCAGCATCTAATAAATTTTATTCCAAATGCTAAAACAAAACAAATTAATAAATGTAACTGATCCAACAACTACAGAAGTCATGCCAGGCCCTGTGGCAGAAACAGACACCCCCACCAACTGATTATGCAAGATGAAGGCCAGGCCCAAGGAACACACCACAACAATAGGGCAATGGGTAAATGAGGGAAGTCACACATGACCGCTATCCGCAGTGCACGAAAGGCAACCTTCTCTCTCTTCAACATCCAGAAGGAAAGATCAAAGGTCCCAAGGAGGGGAGATTTGGGCTTCATCAGAAGCGTCCCCAGAAAGACCCTCTGTGCACGGGCGACACCAAGTGAGGCCTGCAGGGAAGCTCTGTATCCAACTACCTTGTTCTGAGCTTCCGCTTGTGCAGAGACAGGGCCCTGCAGCTACTGAGTCCTCTGTCTGGTTTGGATTTCTACAAGAGGGAGAAACCCTGTGACAAGGAACACACTTTAACAGAGAACCCTGAAGAATACCTCTGGGATATCCTCAGGCTGTTCCAAGTGGTCGCCGTCCTGCTTCTGCTGCGGCTGCTCCGAGGGCCCTGTCCTCTCTGCACTGGGGTCCTCCAGCTGAGAGGGAAGGGCCAGAGAAGAGCATTACAGCAACACGCAGGGGTGCGACCCCAGACCTCACACCCACACACCAAATGCCCACACCAATTCCATTCCCACCTGTTCAAAATGCACTTTCCTCCACAAACAATTCTCAAACTCTAAACATGTTTACGCAACCATTTCCCTAATGATGTTACTGCCCTTTTATTTTTTAAGATTTTGTTATATATTTGGGGGGTGGGAAGGGCAGAGGGGGAAGGAGAAGGATCATGAGATCCTGAGATCATGGCCTGAGGATCCTGACCTGAGCCGAAACCAAGAGCTGGCTGCTTAACCAACCGAGCCACCCAGGCGCCCTGCTGCTCTTCCACGTGAGGAATTCTGCTTATTTCACTACGTGCGTGACACTTAAATTACTAAATTTTAGTTTCTCAAATTCCAACCTTTCAGACACATGCATATTTCCTAAGCTCTTTTTATTTAAGTTCAAATATTTCATCTTCAAGATTTTCTATTTTTAGATAATTTTTTTTCCTTAATAATTTGTAGAAACTGTATGTTTAGTTTACTTTTAGAAACCATCTCAGGGACGCCTGGTGAGGCAGCTGGTTATGCGTCTACCTTCAGCTCAGGTCACGACCCTGGAGCCCTGGGGTCGGGTCCAGCTTCAGGCCCTCGCACTCAGTGAGGGGCCTGCTTCTCCCTCTTCCCGCTGCTCCCCTGCTTATGCACACGTGTTCTTTCTCTCACTCTCTGACAAATAAAATCTGGGGGAAAAAAAAAAGAAAAAGAAATCATCTCAAACTTGAGTTTAAAGTTTTCCAATGAATTTTCCCTGATATTTTTTCTGCCCATGAACTCACAATAATTCTGGGCTTTTAATCTGCTGTGCAAAGTGAGTTGATAATGACCCTGCAAAAAAGTCAGGTGACGTCTAAAGAAAATCTATGCTTCAAATGTGAAGTCAAAGGCAGCATCCCACATCTAAGGTTCTCTCCTGCCTTTGTGGCCTTGCCCACAGCAACGCCGTAACTCTGGGTACGTATCGGGGTCTGCTGGACCCAACAGCAGCTGCAGTTTCTGTTTTAGGCAGTTATAACTACCTGAGAGGACTAACACTTTATAAATTTTCTCTCTAATGGGTCTTCTAAACCACAATGAAGAAATATTTACTTCTTAAAAAAAAGAGTAAAACATATTTTATCCTGCAATTACTTCACGGGCCCACTAGACCCTTGTGTATACCTAGGGTCCCAGACGGATCTTCTTCTCTACCACGATGCCACTTCATCGCCCTAAGAATCATTTCATCATGCTCAGCAGTTTTCCCAACTATGCCAACAGCAGCCAAAATAATGAGAACACGAGAGAAGGGGGCTGCCGAAACGTGAGGAGGCAGCGTGGTGAGGTCACCGCCCTTCGCGACCATCCCGGCAGCCTGTCTCCAGCATGACAATTCATTAAGAACTTTTCATTTTGGGACGCCCGGCGACTCAGTGGGTTAAAGCCTCTGCCTTCGGCTCAGGTCATGATCTCAGGGTCCTGGGATCGAGCCCTGCATCGGGCTCTCTGCTCGGCGGGGAGCCTGCTTCCCCCTCTCTCTCTGCCTGCCTCTCTGCCTACTTGTGATCTCTCTCTCTCTGTCAAATAAATAAATAAAGTCTAAAAAAAAAAAAAAAAGAACTTTTCATTTTCCTCCCAAAATGTCAATGAGAAGAAAACCTACAGTGAAGACTTTCACAATCAAATGAATTAAAAGATGAACACAAAGAGGGCAGCACTTGAGGCCAAAGACCAAAAGTGAAGTCTCAGATTACGATAGTCGATTTCCTCAAAATCAGGAATCAGTAAGTGAACAAACATGGCTGAAGACAAAGAGGAAGCATGGTCGTCTCATCCAGTTGGTCACTCACGTGAAGGACTCCAATTCACGGTATTTTGTATCAAGAACCTCCACCATCCCACTTTGCTAAAAGCATATCAATACTTTCATTTTTTATCTTAATGTGCCAAAATTTACTTGATATAAAGAGCTGTCAAAATTATTAATATCGTTTTAACTTCTTCATTCTTTAAGATTTATTCATTTTGAGAGAGCGCGCACGCGTGCACACGTCGCACATGTAAGGGGAGGGGCGGAGGGGAGGGAAAGACAAGCAGACTCTGTGCTGTGCGCAGAGCCCGACCTGGGACTTGATCTCACGACGCTGAGAACGCCTGTTTCTTGGGGCGCCGGGGGGGCTCAGTGGGTTAAGCGTCTGCCTCTGGCTCGGGTCATGATCCGGGGGTCCTGGGGTGCAGTCCCACATCGGGCTCCCTGCTCAGCGGGAAGCCTGCTTCTCCCTCCCACTCCCCTTGCTTGTGGTTCCCTCTCTCGCTATGTCTCTCACAAATAAATAAATAAAATCTTAAAAAAAAAAAAAAAAAAAAGGAAGCAAGCCTGTTTCTCTGCATATGACCTTCAGATGTAGCACAGCCTCCCTCCTGTTACAGTTGTGCCCCCAAATTCCTGTGAGTGTTTGGAGACAGGGCCTCCCAGGAGGTGGTGAAGGTTAAATGGACTCCCAGGGTGGGGCCTAGGGTCCCCAGAAGACGCAGGGACACCGGAGCACTGTCCCGTCAGGACCCGTGGAGAAGGAAGAGCCCTCAGGAGAAAGCAGCCCTGCCCGCACCCTGATCTCCGATGTCCAGCCTCCGGCCGTGCTGTTTCGTCACAGGGCCTGGCCAACCAAGACAGACCCGGGTGCCAGGAGCAGGGCGCTGCTGGAGCACGTGAGGAAACAGCTTTGGAACCGGGTGACGGGCAGGTGCTGGTGGCAAACACGCAGGGGCCACTGGCCCTTCCAGTGAGACCTCCCAGGACGAGGAGGGGGACACGTGCTGTTGGGAGACCGGAGGAGAGGCAACCGTGGGCTAAGGCGGCCGAGATCTTAACTGCACTGTGCTCAGTGTTCCCTGGGAAGTAGAACCTGTGGGATATTTAGCTGAGCAGGTGCGGCCTGCTTCTCCTTGCGGCTCCCAGGAAAATCGGAGGAGAGGCACACTGAAGGACTTGCTAGCAGAGAGGAGCCAGAACTCGAAGATCTGGAAAATTCTCTGCCTGCCACACTGCAGAGAACACTACAGGTGCGGCTGAGCACCTGCCGGCTAAGAAGACCGGCCACAGAGTCGGTGAGCCACGCAGCCACAGCCAGGGAGGGGGGCAGCTCACGGGTGACATGAGCAGAGACACTGCCAGCCCGGACCGCAGGGAACGGGGACAGCGCGAGATACAGGACACCCTCCAGACTGCTGGGATCCTCCAGAGCACAACGGAGCTATCTGGCCACAAGCCCGTGTTATCCTTCCAGAAAAGGAAAGAATGACCCTCTTAGGGATACAGGGGCCATCAGGGGCCCCGGGGCAAGGCTGTTTCCTCCTCAGTTTCAGAAGACAGGGTCCCTTCCTCAATCTCAGCAAGACAGACAGGGTCTACCCAGGGCCTCAGGGCAGGGCCACCGCCTAGGGCCTCGGAGTGAGGCTGCAGCCTCAGTGGGCCCAGAGGGCGGAGCATCCAGCCAAAGAGGATCGCTTTTTCAGCTTAAGATACAACAAAGGGGCGCCTGGATGGATCAGAGGATCAGCTCATCCATGCTGGTTAAGCATCTGCCTTTGGCCGAGGTCATGAGCCCCTGCACTAGGCTCCCTGCCCAGAGAGTCTGCTTCTCCTTGCCCCTACTTCCTGCTTGTGCATGCAGGAAGGTTCACTCTCTCTCAAATAAATAACACAAATAAATAAATAAAACCTTTAAAAGAAATAGCCAGCAGAATTTACCTACAAGGTTCTGGACTTGCTTGGGACCCATCACCCCTTCATTCTTTCCTTTTTCTTCCTCTTGGAGTAGCGGGTCTACCCTATGCCTGCCCCACTGCTCTATTTGGAAAGCACATAACTTGGGTTTCACAGTCTCACAGCTGGAGAGAAATCTGGCCTCGGAAGGAATCCCATCTCAATCCTACCCATATCTGATTTAGATGATCTCTAGATAAGACTTGGGACTTAGAACAAATGCTCGAAAGAGTTAAGATCTCTGGGGCCACTGGGATGGGGTGAATGTATTTTACATACAAGAAAGATGAATCTGGGGGAGAAGAGGGTAGAATGTTATGGACTGAAGTGTATCCCCCAGAATTCTTACGTGGAAGCCCTAACCCCATCGAGACTGTTCGGAGACAAGGTTTTTAAGGAGGGAAGAGAATGCTGCTCTAATCAAGAGGATTACTGTCCCCCACACAGAGGGGAACACGTGAGGACACAGTGAACCCAACCAGAACCCAACCCTGACAACACGTGAGCTCGGACGTCCGGCCTCTGAAGGGAGAGCCAACGACTGCGCTGCTCTGACAGCTCGAGCGACCCCAGCGCGGCCTTTCACCCCCGACCTCCTCACTCCTTCTTCTCCCAGTCGGCCCTCCCTGCAGAGCCCAGGCCCCACGGGCCCTCACCTTCATTCCAACCCCAATGCCAACTGGGACAGAGCCGCGCGGGCGTGCCGGCAGACCATGGGACACCCCGCTCCCGCACCTGCCGCCCTCTCTGGACTGCTCAATCCCGGGTGCAAGGGGGCAGTACCGGAATCATTCACCCTTACTGTCGCGGAAAACACTTCATCAACGAGAGCGCCGGCTCCTTTTGCCTTCGGTCCTCCAACCTGCACTCGCTCCCAGAGGGACTCGGGTCAGCACCTCACCCCCTTCAGTGAGGCTGCTTCTCCCTGGTAACCCCGACCTGGCTTTCTGTCGCAGTCTGCATTCCATCCTGTGGTCCCTCAACCTCCTAAATGGGTTTTCCAGTTTGCATACAAATATATTTTAACATGACGTTTTAAAATTTACGTGGCCACACAGCATAGTTTCCCTAAAAGATCTCTGCTTCACGGATTCAACTCTCCCTCCGCCGACTTCTGGCAACCGCTCCTGTCTACTACCTCCACAGTTGTCTTCTCTAGAATGCTCTGCGCTCTGCGGAGTCTCAGTGTTCAGCCCGTCACACTGGCTTCTTCCAACTCAGCAATGTGCATTCAAAGCCCCTCCATGTCTTTGTATGGCTTGAATGCTCATTCCTTTGTATTTCTGCATTTGGATTGCTGATAGGAATGCAAAACGGCACAACCAATTTAGAGGACCATTTTTGGCAGATTTTTGAAAGGTTAAATACATATCTATCATAGGATCCAAGCACACCCCTCCTAGATAGGAATGTGGTGGTAGGGAAGAGGACGTCATGACACTGAGTACAGCTCTCCTTTCTGGAACCTTGGTAGTGAATGTTTCATGTACTCAGAAATAAATAAAACCAACCTAAATGCGAGAAGAACCAAAATAGAATACAAACAATAAAATAAATAAAATTAACTGCATTACAAATGAATAAAAACTATAATGAAGAAGTAAAGAATTAAAAAACTAAACAACTTTGGAACACTACACAACAAACTCTGGGATGATGAAGACAAAAGAACTGGGGCGGACCCCTGAACGGCAGGGTCCACTTGCGGACCTTCCGACAAACAGCACCGCACTGTAAATGCGTCCTCTCTTCCCCAGGACTTCAATCACATTTTCTTCTCACCGGCTTGCTTTATTATAAGAATACTGTAGACGCACCTGAGTGGCTCCTGGGATCAAGCTCTGCATAGGGGGTTCCTGCTCAGTAGGGAGCCTGACTTTCCCCCTCTCCCTCTGCAGCTCCCCCAACTCATGCTCAGGCGCACGCTCTCTTTCAAATAAATAATTAGACAAAATCTTAAAAAAAAAAAAAAAAGAATCCCATATATGACACAGAAAACACACAAGATGTGTTAATCGACTTGTTACATCGTGTTGCTGGTAAGGCTTCTGGTCAACAGTAGTTGTTTTGGGAAGTCAAACATTATGGGCCTATTTTCAACTGCACGGGGGGGGTCAGTGCCCCAACCCCCTTGTTGTTGAAGCGTCAACTATATATACAAATAGTCTAGTTAGTAAATTTGTTTTTCACAGGAGTGAGGATTAGCAATTCTGAAACTAATTTGTGTATATTTTAAGGCCGAGGAAATAAGTAAACTTATTGTAGATGAGGAAGCCAGGTTTCCCATTATTGGTAAAAGGAATTAAGATTAAGGAGAGGGGTGAAAAGCTAGAATGATTCCTGTGATGTTGGATGGGAACTGAAGGTACTAGTGTGAACTCACGGGTTTTTTTTTTTCCCCAAATACTTTTATTTTCTCAGTGTTCCAAGATTCATTGTTCATGCACCACACCCAGTGCTCCATGCAGTACGTGCCCTCCTCAATACCCACCACCAGGCTCGCCCAACCCCCCACCCCCTCACCTCCAAAATCCTCAGTTTGTTGCTCAGAGTCATGGTTTTTATTATACACAGAGACTGACAAAGAGACAGAGACCTAGCTCTGTCTGCTGAAACAGCCTAGAAGCAAATAGCAATGAGCACACTTATCACCCAGATATTGGTTTCTAAATACCATTCTCCACTAAAAGAAACCAGAGCTCCTCGAACAATTGGCTGATAACAGTTTGGCAAAATAAACTCGGAAAATCTTGATGCTGAATGCAAGGAATTAAGGTGCCAGAAACTATGAGGACATCTTGGAAGGGCAGATGCCAATTCAAAGGCACTCCCAATGGCCAAATCTATGTATTTCAGCAACAAAATAAACACTGATACAGTTGCTATGATGGATTAAAACCTATAGAATAAAAACCCAGGGGTGCCTGGCTGGCTCAGTTGGTAGAAAGTGCAACTCTTTATCTCGGGGTCATGTGTTTGAGCCCCATGCTGGGTATAAAGTTTACTTAAAAAAGGGAAAAAATTTTTTTAGTTCTTTAAAAACCCAATAAATATTTATGTCTAGAAAAGAAAAGGGGGGGGGATCCCTAAGTCCATACTGGTATGAACAATTGAATACATAAATACCCTGGAAGAAAGTGACAATCTCTCCTTACAGAAGAAAGTGGATATATGGGGACAGAATGACACAGACAGATCAGCAGCGTTCGGCCACCACCATAACAACTGCTGCGAGCTAGCATCACCAATGGAAGGTAAGATGAGTGGAGGAAAGCAGGAGAAATAGGGCTTTGCAGGGTCTCTATCTCCACACAATACGCTTAACTACAAAGTTAAAAATAGTAACTTTGCTATCAAGCGGCATCTGGCAGGTCCCACAGCAACTCATTGATCAAAGCTGACCTCACCAGTGGTAATGCAAGTAGCAGCAACACCACCTGCACCGAGCAGGAATCCTCACTTCTACTGTGTTCTCGCCAAAATTCATAACCTGATTTTAATCAGGAGGAAACATGAAACAATCTCAACCTGACAGGCATTCCACAAAATAACTAGCAAGGGATCGCCTGGGTGGCCCCCCACCCCCGGTTAAGCTTCTACCCTTGGCTCAGGTCATGATCTCAGGGTCCTGGGAGTGAGTCCGGCTTCGGGCTCCCTGCTCAGTAGGGAGCCTGCTTCTCTCTCTCTCCCTCTGCCCCTCCCCCCGGCTTGTGGGCGTGCACTCTCTCTTTCTCAAATAAAAATAAAATATTTAAAAAAAAAAAAAACCTAGCAGGGACTCTTCAAAGATGTCCAACTTATAAAAGACAAGGTAAGACTGAGAAACTGACTCGGGCTGGAGGCGACTAAGACGACAGTCCTGGACCAGAAAAAGGGCAGTAGTGGGACAGCAAGAGAAATCTGAAGTAGCTCTACCAATTACCTGACAGTACTGTTTTAGCGGCAACTGCAACTGATTATGATAATCAAACCGATAACGCAAGATATTAACATTTCAGGAATCCCAGTAAAGAGTATCCACAAACCCTGTGCTAATTTTTGCAAATTTTTTGCTAAGCTGAACGTTATTTCAAAATGAAAAGCTAAAATATATACAACATTTAATTTAAAATAAAAAACTTCTCTGACTTGAAAGCGAAAATCAAATAAATCACTATTAATTATAAATGATGAGCTTTTCTCCTCAAGGAGCCTTAGAGAAAACACACAGAGGGCCGCTGGAAGTAAACTCCCGGTCTGGCTCTCGTTCGCCTGCACGGCTGCGACAGGGACACGGCTGCCGAGAGCTGCGGCCCTGCCCCAGGACGAGCGCAGAGGAGGACGGTGACCCTCGGGCCTGCAGCGGAGGATCAGGCTGACCCAAAGGCTGGGCCCCCAGAGTGCTGGCCAGCTGCCCCCCAGACGAGGGAGTACAGCAGCCAGGTCTTCCAAATTTTTAAAAGAAGCAAAAACTCCAGATGTGTAGGTAGAATATCACAGACCTGTGCTGGCCATGATGCCACGCCCCCAACACAGCCGGCCGGACACAGCATGACTCTTCATCAGATTCTGCCCTCAGCCACCGGTACCCCAACCCCTGCTAGCGAACTGCGAGGCCCTGCTCTGTGGCACACGGCAAGGACCGCCACAATTTGAGGGCCCTCAATAATGCACATAAGAAGCCGCAACGGGCGCCCACCCACGGGCCACCGGGGGCCACTAGGTGGCCCCACCTGCCCCCACAGCTCACAGGGCCTCCCGCAGAGGGGGGTGGTGCCTCGTGCAGCCAGACTTCACACCGGCAACGCCGCCACCCACTCCCTCTGCAGCCCAACACTCAGAGAGGAGGTAAAGAACAAGGAACGGTGAGCAGATGAAGGAGTATTATGGTTTAAGTGTCCAAAGAAAAGCCTGGTAAAGGGGCTGCGGCGGCCGCACCCAAGGAGCACCGAGCCAGCCCCAAACCACAGCAGACACAAAACACTTCCCGTTTCGTAAAGTGAAACTCTCTTTCCGGACCTTGGGCCAAACAGACCGAAGTTGCGTGGCAACTACGAGAAGATCAGCAGAATGCGAAACCACCGTGCCGAGGGAGCCCACCTGCGCTGCCCGTGCTCCATCAGGGGTGTCGCTGCATGACGCGTCTCTACAAACGTCCCCTCTTCCCAGGAGTCCGCCATCCTCGGTGGCTACCGGGCTCTCCTCCTGGACAGGCGCATCGACAGCCGGGCCCTTCCTCTTCGCCGTCTTTTTCTTCGGATGCGCACAGTCACCTTTTGTTTTTCTCTGTCGGAAGTGAGCAAGCTGCGCAAAAACGTAGAGAAGTAGTAAAGGCAAAGGTAAGTAAGAAAAAAGTAACAGAACCACAAAGCCAGCGAGCTGGTGGGGACCATGAGGCTCTGGGGCTGGCTCCGTGCGCTCGGCCAAGCCTCGCGTCAACCAACAGATCCCTGTCCCACAAACTCTGCCTTCATCAATATCTGCGATGCTAGCATGAAGTTCAGAATTCTACCCGAACAGTCTCCTAACAAGAACTGCTAATTATGCCTATATACAGACAAAAGAAAGCAATACGGCCAACTGGCAGAAGAGCTTTTCTAGCCCCTGGCAGTTCACAGAAAATACGATTTAAAAACATACATCTATTTAAAAAACTGATAGCTTTATCAAGGCATGCTGAAGGTTTAAAACTACATAAATGCTAAATCTCTTTTGCTCCCATTTTCCCCCCAATCAAGGAAATAAATAGCCTAGTCAAAACTTCCTAGCCATAGATTCTGAGGCAAGGTACAGAAATAGCAAAAAATTAATTAAGCCAGGTCAATCTAAGATCCTCCTTTATGGAATCAGATGTTCTATTTTTCATGACACAGCTCACAATGCACCAGGGACCTCCACAGAATGTCACCCATCAGAAGACACAACCTAGCTCTGTTCAGTCCCTCAAACTGAAGGGTTTTAGACTCTGTTCACACACCGTCTCCCACTAAGATCTGACTCAAAGGTATGAGATCTAACATCAGCTTTTCCTGAGGACACACTGGCTCCTTCAAATGACAGCTGTGCTCATAAAAGCAAATGCATTTAATAAACATTTGTGTAAATGTAACAGAAATGCACACTTTCACAGACATAGAAAAATTACATAAGGCCACTTACATGAGAAAAACTGTCTGCTCAGGACAGCCTGCCTTCCAAACGAGCCCCGTGTTCCTCATTGTACGCCCACTCTGGCAACTCTGTCCCCAGGTTCCCTCCCACATCACCACCCTCGCCTCTGGCCTGGGGTCTCCAGCAAGGGGTGCCCTGTTTCTTCCTGCAACGAGGTGAACCTTCCTCATCACCCTCAACGCTCCTTCAAGCACGTTTACACGTGCGCACAGACCATGGCAAGCTGGGCAGTGGGGTAAACACATGTCAAACATTAAACTCGGGCTCATTTTCATCTCCTGGCCCGTGTACATACCAGGCACATGGAAAGGAGAAAAGAACAGGCCACCACCCCCCTCCTCAAACCCATCACAAGTTTCTGCTTTGCAGGAAGCCTGAACGAGGTCACTCTGTCCACTGCCCGTGACCCTGTGGTTAGACGCTGCTACACCAGTCACTCCGTGTCAACGGCCTCTCTAATGCTGTGGCCCCGTGGTTCCCTCCAAGGAAGACGAGCACTGAGCGTCTCCTACGAGCTGACCCAGATCAAAGTCCCAGTATCTGGCCACATCTGACCTCAAGCACACAGCAACTTCACCAGGCTCTACCCACCCACTGGGTGACACCGGGGAGCAGGAAAGTAACTTCCCCCACGCAGCCAGAATGGGGCAGGGAGTCACAGCCAGAGTGCCTGAGCGCTCCACTCTGCCTCCACAGCCCGGGTCTTTCTGGCTCAGGATTCAATCCCCACAATATGCCCCTGACAGAGAGTACTAGTGTTTGCATGAAAACTGGGGCAGAGGCAAGAAGATCCATGCATCCCTGGGGCCACCCGACTCTAGGAGCACTGAGTTCCCAGGGGCATCCACAACCTAGGGTCGCAGCAGGCTAGGCTCTGTCCAGGTGTGGGGCTTCCCTAGGAAGCCCGGCATGAGGGGCTGGCTCCAGCAGAGATGCTCACCTGGGCCCCAAACAGCAAGGAGGCCACAACACGAGCTTCTGGGCCCAGGGAATACCAGGCGGTAGGTCGGCAGGAGACCCTCTGCACTATAAACAATTCGTGTGTTCCTGGACCACCACTCCAAAACTTTTTTATATTAAAAAAAAAAAACACTGCATAATTCCAAGTGAAATGACAACCTGCACGTAGCTTGAAAAGGATGTAAGTGGAGATGAGCCCCGGGGGAGGTAAGTCACAGCTCCCAGCAGTCGTCCAGGAGC
>JAQQSY010004952.1:0-11978 GCA_028646535.1 Procyon lotor | reverse complement strand
ATTTGAAAATAGAGCTACCCTATGACCCAGCAATTGCACTACTGGGTATTTACCCTAAAGATATAAACTTCATGATCCGAAGTGGCACATGCACCCTAATGTTTATAGCAGCAATGTCCATAATAGCCAAACTATGGAAAGACCCTAGATGTCCCTCAACAGATGAATGGATAAAGAAGATGTGACATATATATACAATGGAATACTCTGCAGCCATCAGGAGAAATGAAATCTGGCCATTTGCAATGACGTGGATGGGACTGGAGGGTATTATGCTAAGCGAAATAAGTCAGTCAGAGAAAGACAATTATCACATTATCTCTCTGATTTCAGAATTTGAGAGGCAAGGTGGGGGTTTATTGGGGGGGGGTTGGGGAGAGAAATGAAACAGGATGGGATGCGGAAGGAGACAAACCATTAGAGACTCCTAAACTCATGAAATGAACTAAGGGTGGCTGTGAGGTGGGTAGGTAGGGATAGGGTAGCTGGGTTATTGACATTGGGGAGGGTAAGTGCTGTGAAATGTGTAAGCCTGTCTATTCACAGTCATATACTCTGCAGCAAATGATACATTATATGTTAATTTAAAAATAAATTTAAAAAATTGGAATGATCTTTTAAATATAAGTAAACATATTTGGGAAAAAATAAAATAAAATTACTTTTTTTTAGAAAAAAAACCTTCTGCACAGTGAAGGAAAAACAAACAGGCAACACACAGAATGGGAGAATATATTCACAAATGACACTACAGACAAAGGTCTGATATCTAAGATCTATAAAGAACTCCTCATACTTAACACTCACAAAACCGATAGTCACTTCAAAAAATGGGCAGAAGACATGAATAGAGTTTTCTCCAAAGCAGACATACAAATGGCTAACAGACACACGAAAAAGTGTTCATCATCATTATCCATCAGGGAGATTCAAATCAAAACCACACTGAGATACCACCTTACACCAATTAGAATGGCCAAAATCAAAAGGACAGTAAACAACAAATGCTGGAGAGGGTGTTGAGAAAGGGGAATCCTCTTCCACTGTTGGTGGGAATGCAAGTTGGTGCAGACATTTTAGAAAACAATGTGGAGATTCCTTAAGAAATTAAAAATAGAACTACCCTATGACCCTGCAATTGCATTACTGAATATTTATCCTAAAGATGCTGATCCCATACAAATAAGGGCCACCCAGTACCCCAATGTTCATAGCAGCAATGGCCAAAATCGCCAAACTGTGGAAAGAGCCAAGATGCCCTTCAACAGAAGAATGGACAAAGAAGATATGGTCCACATATACAATGGAATATTATGCCTCCATCAGAAAGGATGAATACCCAACTTTTGTATCAACATGGGCGGGACTGGAAGAGATTATGCTGACTAAAATAAGTCAAGCAGAGAAAGTTAATTATCTTAGGGTCTCACTTACATGTGACGCATAGGGAAAAACATGGAGGACATTGTGAGAAAGAAAGGAAGGGTGAATGGGGGGAAATTGGAGGGGGAGATGAACCATGAGACACTATGGACTCTGAGAAACAGACTGAGGGTTTTGGAAGAGCCGGGGTCGGTGGTTGGGCGAGCCTGGTGGTGGGTATTGAGGAGGGCATGTATTGCCTGGAACACTGGCTGTGGTGCATGAACTATTAATCTTGTAACACTGAAAAAATAAAATAAAAGTATTTTGGGGAAAAAAAGAAATGCTTCTTTGTTTATGGTCGGGAAAAATATGATGTCTAGATTTTGCTTTATTTTTTCCCTTTTGTACCATTTTATTATTTTTTAATTATGTTATTCTATTTTATTTTTTATTTTTAATTTATTTGCCTTAATTTCATGCCTTTGGAGACATGTCCTGATAGAAGTCCCTGTGGCTGATGTCGAAGAGGTTATTGCTTATGTTCTTCTCTGGGATTTTGATAGATTCCTGCCTGACACTGAAGACTTTTATCCATTTCAAGTTTATCTGTGTATGTGGTGTAAGAGAATGATCAAGTTTCATTCTTCTACATAACTGTCCAATTTTCCCAGCACTACTTATTGAAGAGACTGTCTTTTTCCAGTGGCTATTTTTTCCTGCTTTGTCAAAGATTATTTGACCATAGAGTTGCAGGTCGATATCTTGGATTTCTACTCTGTTCCACTGGTCTATGTGTCTGTTTTTGTGCCAGTACCAAGCTGCCTTGGTGATAACAGCTTTGTAGTAAAGCTTGAAATTGGACAATGTAATGCCCCCAGCTTTGTTTTTCTTTTTCAACATTTCCTTAGCAGTTCAGGGTCTTTTATGGTTCCATACAAATTTTCATTTGTTACAGCTCTTTGAAAAATGCTGGTGGAATTTTGATCAGGATGACATTGAAAGTATAGATTGCTCTGGGCTGTATAGACATTTTGACGATGTTTATTCTTCCAATCCATGAACATGGAATGCTTTTCTACCTTTTTGTGTCTTCTTCAATTTCTTTCATGAGTGTTCTGCAGTTCCTCAAGTATGAATGTTACTTTTCAATGTCAACAACATCAAAGCGACATAGCCATACAGTCGCATGGGGTCCCAAGTGGTGGAGTCCCTGCCCCAGCTTTGGAATAAGATAACATTTATCTGTATGCCAAACTGAAATGGTCATTCTTGATGAGAAGTAAACATGCTGTTTTACTTGGATCACTATATTTTTGAAATAATGGTACAGAACAATAGAGACCTATTTCACTCAAGCCATGATGGCTCTTGAAATGACTTCAAAAAGATGAAAGGACATGTAACTGTGGCTACAGGCAAGATGAAATGTTTACAAGAAATCAGAGTTTGAGCATGGTAATTCCAGACAGAGGACAAAACCTGTCTGATACTTTAGGAATTCAACTGGATAAAAATACATTTTATCATTTCATTTTTTAAAAAGTAACAAGTTGAAAATTAGTTTTGCTCCAGTATTCTTAGACACATAATTTTTTAAGAAACTGTAATAAAATTAGTGTCAAAATGAACCCAAATCCATTCTGTCGGTCCAACCACTCACCTTAATTGGACAGAATTCCCTGAGGAAGTGGCCACATGGGTCTTGTATTTAAGCAGGTTTTAAAATAAACATTTAGCTACTTCCCCTTCAATATTTGAAATATTCTTTAAAAGTTAAAATACATAACAGAAAAAAGGAAAAAGGATGTGAAAATTCTGTACAAAGTATTTGCTGTCCTCTTGAAAACATGTCAGCCCCACATTCAGCTATGTGCAATCAGAGCAACAAATATGGATAGGTCTGTGCTGCTTGGCCTCAATTCCATAGGAGCCATATGTATTTTAGGTGGCTAGCGATTCATCTATCAAATTCTGGCTGTACATCAGCAATTGGGGAGCAGTGTAGTAAGAACCAAGGGTGCTTAGGTTCAAATCCCAGTCCTGTAACTTGAGAGCTCAGTAAATGACATAACCTCTCTGTCTCAGTCTCCTCAACCAAAAATTGGGGATAATAATATTGTGTTTAGTGTGTTGACTGGTTTATGTTAGTATATTTAAAGAATGAAATAAACTACTTAAATGTTAGTTTTTCTTGTCATTTAATATGAAGAACTAAAAAAAAGGTTTGGGGCTCAGAAGTTTCTAAGGATTCTTAATATTGATATATCTAATCTGACTGAAGAAAGAAAGAAGCAGGGTCAGTGAATGTAATTCAAACATGAAACACCAGGGCAGTCACAGGAAGTCAGAAGTAATCAGGCATGGTCCTGACACTAAACATTGTTTCCAGCAGGTGAGGTCCAGTGGCTGGAGGAAAAATACATTCTCTAGGTTTGGTTAGGGCTGCACCAAGCCATCCTGAGATCCATCAGTTCATTTTTCAGTCTTTCATAACACAAATACTTGTTGAGCATGTCTTGTGTGCCACCTTCCATTTAAGGCATTGGGGACACAATGGGAACTAAACAAAGTTCCTACTCATTTGGACCAAATATCTGAGTGAGCACTTTCCAGGCAGGGACTTATGTTTCCTTGGTCTGCATCCAGTTGTGTTATGGTCTGAATATTTATGTCTCCCCCAAATTCATATATTGATGTCCCAACCCCCAAGGTGATGGTATTAGGTGGTGGGGCATTTGGGAGGTGATTAAATCAGGAGAGCTTAGTGCTCTTATAAAAAAGACCACAGAAAAAGTCCTCATATATTCATTTATGTGAAGTTGCTGCAAAAAACAGCCATCTAGAAAGTGGGTGCACATCAGACACCAAGTCCGCTGGGTCAGGAATTCAGGGTGGGGTCAGCTGGACAATTCTTTGCATCTTTTATGTATTTGTAGTCAGATGTCCACTAGAACTGTGATCACTTGAAGGTTGGACTGGGCTGGACACCCAAGAAGGCTCACTCAGATGGCTAGCCATTGATGTTGGCTGTCTGCTGAGGGCTCTACAACTGGCACCTACACCTGGCCTCTCTGATATGGTAGGATAGTCCTGAGACTTCTTACATGACACCTAGTGTTCCTTAGGGAAAGCCTCACAAGAGTATCAGGTGGGATCTGCATGACCTTTGGTCATGCAGGAGTCACATAGCATCATTTCTATCCTATTCAGTGGGTTAAAGCAATCATAAGCCTACCTAGATTCAAAAAAGAAGAACATAGTCTCCATCTCTCAATGAGAGACATGTCAAAGAATTTTGGGAAAAGTTTAAAAATATTGAACACTATCTTCATCCTCTCTCCAGTTCACACGAGTTACTACTGAAGCTCCTGTGTAAATTTGTGTACCCAGAGTGTTTTTAAAGAACTCAGAATTGGCCATGGCTATAACATACTCAAGCTTTGAAGAGGATGGCTGGTCCCACAGCCTCAATGTAACTAGAATGTCCAGAATCATTACTGCAATAATAAAGTCTTATCAAAGATATCAAAGTTTTTGCCTATATTTCATTCTAGGAAATTAAAATAAAATACAATGGAAAATATACACAACTAATATATATCTACAAGAAACACCGGTGAAATGAAATTAGTCACCTCTATTACTGGTCACATCATTATTATTTCCATCAAGTGTTATTCAAATCTCATCTCCCTTTTCCCCCAAAGCTTTCTGGCCAACATGACACGAGCATCCCTATCTCTGACCCACTTCTGTGTCTCTTTGATCAATAGCACAGTCAAACAACATCCTTAGATTTACAGTCTTGTTCTTTCAGCAGGTGTAGACTGCTAATCTCTGGCTCTGCTTTTAATTCTAATATCTCTGGTTAATTTTGCCTACTAAATTTTTAGCCTTGTTTTTTCTTAGACATTTACAGCTTTATCTTGCTATTTAAAAGAGAAGAAAGAGGATGGGATGTTTGACTCCAATGTCCATGTTCTTAACTAGCACACTCTCCTGCCTCCCTTTATCTTAGTTTGTTTCCTTTTCAGATTCAACTCCCCTAAGATGACAGCTTTATTTCCTCCTTCTTC
Source organism: Procyon lotor (assembly GCA_028646535.1). Taxonomy (NCBI): domain Eukaryota; kingdom Metazoa; phylum Chordata; class Mammalia; order Carnivora; family Procyonidae; genus Procyon; species Procyon lotor. The sequence goes on along the minus strand of JAQQSY010004952.1, from coordinate 6,537 downwards.
CAAGAAACTTCTGACCCAGCCACTCCTGGATTTTGAGTCTGCTGTGTTCTTTTTAATCAACTTAGCTGGGCCATTGCATGGGACCCATCCATGGGACCCACAGCCCCTGCAGTTACTAATTTGGTAACGCCCTGTTACCACAGAGTGGTAACAGCTGCTCCCCAGAGTCTGGAGTGCAGCTGTCCAGGTGCTGGAAGTGAGCATTGTGTTGGGCTCGGGGGCACTTGGTTGACAAGAAGCACTTGAGAAGGAGCTGGGACTGTTGCTGCTTCTGTTGGCAGGACATTGTGGCGGGAAGGCAAGGAGACTGGGAAAATGAAACTAAAACAAAGTGCATGTCCATGCAGAGACTTCAGGCCAGTGTTTCCTCATTTACCTGTATATCCTTTCCCCTCAGCTTAATTGCTCCCCAAACCAAGAGCAGAAGGGAAATGGAAGTTGTCTGGAGTTATGTGGGCCCAATACACTGTCTGTCTTACCAACCATTCTTTCCACATGGAAAGTCAGCCAACAGGCTTCTTCTCTGTGAGTCCCCTGGATCACTGCATGCCCCCCACATCAGGCCTGGTGCAGATGCCTGTGAACAGCACACCCCTGTGGACATTTGGTGGACACAGCAACACTGCCCCTTGTCTCTGCACTGGTGTGAGGAGAATGGAAATCACATCTGGGTGAGAAGGTAGGGAGAGCAAGTCTATCAAGATAAGGAAAAGGAGAGATCTTGAGGTCAGCTCAGTCACAGAGCCCCCGGCATGGCTTTTGGACTCTTCCTTTCACAATCGCATTTTTCCCATCCCCTGCTGCCCACCCTGGATCTCTTTCTGCCACCTCAATCCTGTCTTCCTGCTTCCCTCTTCTTGCTAAAGCAGACACATTTGCTCAACCCCATTAGCTCAGGCTTTCCCCAAGCTGGACAATTCTTGATTTTGTGGAAGCAGAAGGCTCTTCCTCAGGCAATGTTGGACCAAGGAGTCCAGGACCTGAGCCCCTGTATTCTGAGCGTTATGACATAAAGCTCAAGTGTGTATCCTTCTTAACCCAAGGTGACAGTACCACATATTCCTAGAACCAGGCTTTCCACATTTTCCTAGAGGGACATATTTTGAGGAATGACAAAAAAGAAGCAGGTAATATCAATGACAGTCCAATTATCCATGGCACAGTCCCGCTAGCTGCCATTCCATTTTTATTTGTACATTTACACTCAGAATATATCCTTGCGGGCATCGGTAATATGAAAACAAAGAGAATTGCTCTTGGCTAACTCAGAGTCTCTCAGAAAGACAAATGGACAACTGAACAACTATGTAGAGTCCGTGTACTAACTGATGCAGCACAGGTGTGTACAAAGGCATTAGGCCAAGGGCCACTTTGAGGATCAATCCTCCACTGCTCTGTAGAATCCCTCACAGAGTGAAGTTTTAAGGGTGTTGATTAAGCTAAGCTTACTGGATCTTGGAAGCAGAAGAATGAGCTGGGACCAGGCTTGAAACCTAGAACCCTTAAGAGAACCCATGGCATCTAGAATACAGCGTGAGGGTGGGTGAGTGGGAGAAGAGAGTGTCAGGATAGGTGTTGATGGAGGAGTAGGATGATGTGAAAATGTGACCTTCATCTGTGGGGCTAACAGAAATCATAATTAATGGAAAACAAAGAACATCTGTTTGCGGTTGTCTGTGGGATGTGTAAAGTTGAATTTAATTTTATGTATTATACTGATAATTGATAAAGATTTTGTTAGATTTGTTGATAATGATGAGGTTGATGGAGTTGTACACATTTCACTTAATGAATAACTTTGGTAGAAAGACCTCAAAGTGAGACAGGAATCCATCAAAATGCTAGAGGAGAACATAGGCAGTAACCTCTTTGACATCGGCCACAGCAACTTCTTTCAAGACACATCTCCAAAAGCAAGAGAAACAAAAGTGAAAATGAACTTTTGGGACTTCATCAAGATAAAAAGCTTCCGTGCAACAAGAGAAACATCAACAAAACTAAAATCCAACCAATAGAATGGGAGAAGATATTCACAAATGACACTACAGACAAAGGGCTGATATCCAGTACCTATAAAGAACTTCTCAAACTCAACACCCAAAAAACAGAGAGATAATCAAGTCAAAAAATGGGCAGAAAAATGAACAGATACTTGTCCAATGAAGACATACAAATGGCTAACAGACACATGAAAAAGTGCTCATCATCATTAGCTATCAGGTAAATCCAAATCAAAACCACATTGAGGTATCACTTTACATCAGTTAGAATGGCAAAAATTAACAAGGCAAGAAACGAGAAGTGTTGGAGAAGATGTGGAGAATGGGTAATCCTCTTACACTGTTGGTGGGAATGCAAGTTGGTGCAGTCACTTTGGAAAAGAGTGTGAAGATTCCTCAAAAAATTAAAGATAGAGCTACCCTATGACCCTGCAATTGCACTACTGGGTATTTATGCAAAAGGTACAGATGTAGTGAAAAGAAGAGCCATATGTACCCTAATGCTCATAACAGCAATGTCCATGATAGCCAAACTGTGGAAAAAGCCAAGATGCCCTTCAACAGACAGATAAAGAAAATGTGGTTTATATAAACAATGGAATATTACACAACCATCAGGAAGGATGAATACCCAACTTTTGCATCAACATGGATGGAACTGGAGATTATGCTGAGTGAAATAAGTCAAGCAGAGAAAGTCAATTATTATATGATTTCACTTACTTGTGGAACATAAGGAATAACATGGAGGACAGGAGAAGGAAAAGAAGAGTGAAGGGGGGGTAATCGGAGGGGGAGATGAACCATGAAAGACTGTGGACTCTGAGCAACAAAGTGAGGATTTTAGAGGGGAGGGGGTTTGGGGGATAGGTGAGTCTCATGGTGGTTATTAAGGAGGGCACATATTGCATGAAGCTCTGAGTGTTTAACATAAACAATGAATCTTGGAACACTGCATCAAAAACTAATGATGTATTGTACGGTGAGTAACATAATACAATAAAAAATAACTTTGGCAATCCTGGAGGTTTGTATATCGTTAATTCATGTGAACTGAATTTTATTTTCCATTTGGTTTAAATTAAATTAATATTTGCCATAAATTCATCACTGAATTCCTTTGTAGTAATATAATAAAATATGTTATAGCTTCCAAAGAAAAGCCACTTCATGAATTGAAAATAATTTTTTATTATACTATATGTTTTGAAAGACAATCATTACAATTAAGATGGTATTAAGTTTCTGATAATCATGAACTTAAATTATACTGTATTTTAAACATAACATTATTTTGTTCAGAGTAAATGGAAAACTGTGGAATCAGATACTTCTTCTTTGGCACAAAATACAATGTAAGGAATATTAGTTCCTTCTTCTTCCCATTTGCCGGTCACTCCACTTTGAGCAATTAATGATATCATAAGTTCATTCAGGATTTTTGAGGAATTGTTAACAGGGAATAGGAATTCAGATGAGGAGCTGGTGAAAGGTTCGGGCAGGCATGCATGTTTTTAGGAATATACTACTGCCTGCAGAATGGGGTCCCCAAGGTGCTATGCTTTGATTTACCCTCAGAGTTATGCTGGAAGTAACACTGCCCTTATGTTATCAAGTGCTCCCACTCACTCATTCCACCCTGCCATGGAGGTACTGTAATGAAAAGAGACCATTACAAAGGATTAAAGTAAGCACTTGTGGAATGCTGAATTATGTGGTATGGCTCAAGGGAAGGAGTGGAAGGAAAGAAACATAGCTCTATTTGTAGCACCATTCTGACCTTGCCCATAGAACTGGGCATGAGAATATAGCAAACAGAGGAGCTCAGCCTGAGGGAAAGGGTGCCATCAGGGAACTCTGGACTTTTTGTCATCTCAATTCTTACCTGTGTCCCTGTCTTACATTTCTCAAGACTGAGATTTGGCCTGAGCTATCACTTGCCTTCTGTTCTGGAATTCTTTCTCATTAATTTATCCTCGTGCTTCTTTATTGAAAAACTATTTGTTGGGCATCAGCTGTAGGCCAGACACCACATTTAGAATCAGGGATCTAGCAGTGAAAGATAGAGAAGCAGCTTGTGTCCTCAGAGTTTGGAAACCAGCCAATAGGACAAGAATCAAACACAACAGTGATGAATGTTACTTCCCAAAAGGGAAATTCAGCTCTTTTTGGAGGGCAAAAGGTAAACCTAATCTAGAACTCAGATAGTTCTAGGAGTCAACACTGTCTTTTTTCATCATCCATGGTTTTTAGGAACAAGTGCAGACTATTTTCAGTCCAAACTCAGATGATCTTGGGTGTTTGCCAGGTAAGAATCAGGGTGTGCTGCAAATCATATGAATTGGTAAAGAACTAAACATCCAAGAGACACTAGGTGCAGTTGTTCTTATGGAATGCAATGGATTTCTAGGTCACCTTCTTAAGTCCTGCCATTGGCTTACTACGTTGCTGTTTTTATACCAATTGCCTTCCATCTCTTCTTTCTGGAAGAGAGGAGTCACAATCCCCACTTCAGAGCCCACTCTCTTGATCAGATGCAAAAAGGCAGGTGTCCTGCCAAGAATGTTTCCTCAACTCTGGTGTGAGGGGAACTCAGGTGTGAACTATGGCAGTGGAGTGCTCATCCATGGCAGTGCAGACACTCTGCAGTCCTGTGGGCTCAACCTAGTTTAGCTGATTGAACCTTTGGAAAACTCATCATCTGGTTATGCCACATGGTGTAATAGGAAAATGCGATACAGACTGTTGATTTTTTTTTTTTTTGCTTCTTTCAGCAACCCTGTTATCTTTATGAAAAAGAATATTGTATTACAGGTAAAGATCACATATTATAGATTTAATTCCAGGAAGTGCAACTTGACCAAGATGGGTCAGTAACAAAGTAATCAACCAACCAAGGACTGCACATACAAGCACATGTGAAACATTTTTTTTTAATCAATCCATCAATCTCTTCCTAGTTCAAATCTTCCCCATCACCAAGACCATGGTGAAATCTAGTTAAATCATTTATAAGGAAGGTGAAATGAGGGAGCCTAGAAATCTATCTTGGCTTCTAATTTGAGCATACTTTTCCCTGGGTTACATTCTGGGTCCTAATCCCCCCTTTGAGATATAAACACAAGCCCATTTCTACTGAAAATGTTGCTGATTGACTCTGAATCAAGCTCTAACAGGGTTGAAGGCACACATATTGTTTTATAATGATTGTGGCTAGATCCCCAAAGCTGAAAATAATAGGAACCAAAATGCCTCTCCTTCCACAGATAATGTACAGGTAGAGCCCCATGGGACTTACTATGCACTAGCAGAACTGGCCCTACCCCCTTCCATCTTCACTGCCCTTGTCCCCCACATACATTCTAACCTAAGTAAAGGGGAGACTAGGAAAAGGTAAAAATTGTCACATCATCTTGGGACAAAGGTCTGTGGCATTTTCTTCTCCTCCCCATGAGGCAAAGGGAGGAGGATGCTCTCTGCATATAGCCAAGTGAAGAAGCTCCAAAAGGACTGGCCCCTGTGGTTAGAAATGTCTTCAAGAAAGAGAGATGAGCATTTCAATCCTCCTTTAGGCTATCATGTTGTTGTATCTGTTCTCTGTTCCTATTGTGTTGGGAGGAAAGGAATGGGTGGTTTAGAGAAAACCAGCAGCCTGAGGCCACCCTGCATGCTTACTGTCTGGTGGGACAACTGGACACAGGGGGTGGCAGCCAGGTTTTAGCTGTTATTCCAGTGCTCTGCTAAGGAGGGTTGTCTAAGGATAAAAGGCAATAAGTCAACACAAAAAATATGTCACCACGCTTATTGGAAGATCCTGGCAGGTCACATGTCTCCTACAAAAGAACCAACCATAACAGGCAGTGTTTGGTAGCAGGACCAGTTAACAGGGGATGTTTCACTCTCCCTACACTCAACCTCTTGTCTATCTTGCATAGCTTATGTGAGAAGAGAAAAGAACTATAGAGAAGTGAAGGGGAGGGTCTGAGGTTAAAGTTTAAATTATATTAAATTGGACGTTTCCTTGGGGGAGAGAGGAGATAGTGGAAGAATAGGTGACCTGTGTTTCATCTGGTCCCTTGAATTCAGCTAGTTATCTACCGAATCATTCTGAACACCTGTAAATTCAATCTGAGATCTAAGAAAAGAATTGCTAAAAGCAACAACTACTTACAAATTAAGAGATGTGGAGACATGAATCTGAGTGTATATATGGGAAGATAAACCATAGGGGGAGGGAGCGTCCATAAGCCAGCTACTGGATGGTATAGCATCGGAGTGCAAAATTGGAGCTTTTAGAAGTCTACTTCTGGGAGGGACATTCCTACGTGAAGGGTGCGGGTGCTCAGGTGGCCAAGTGGAGTGGAATCCTAAGTGGGACAGTGTGGTCTCAGGATCCCCAAGGTCACAGAAAGAATGGGGTCCCTGAGTTCATCAGAGTTCCCAAGGTTTGAAGTAGAAGAAGCCAGCTACCATTAGGGAGCCCCTAATGGGACATCTCAGCGAGATGTTGCTGTAAACCAGGAACCGCTACACATCA
>JAQQSY010004951.1:0-11980 GCA_028646535.1 Procyon lotor | reverse complement strand
CTTCTTTTCTATCAGTTTGTCTTCTAGATCACTAATTCATTCTTCTATCTCATTTACCCTAGCTGTTGGAGTAACTAGATTGGATTGGATCTAATTGGTAGCATTTTTAAGTTCTGTCAGATCAGCTCTCATTTCTGCCCTTAGAGAATCTATGTTGCCATTAATGGTTTTCTCCATCTTAGCTATCGTCTGCATAACTGTTGCCCTGAAGTCTATTTCCAGCATCTTGCTTATATCTATATCCATATGTTCTGTGGCAGAGATCACAGTCTATGAATTTTTCCTGTGTTGGGGGTTCCTCCTCTTAGTCATTCTGTTGAGGGGTACTTAAGGGAATGTAGAGTCCAGATTATTGACCACAACTGAAGCAAGATTCACTTGTTTTAAAGGGACCTTAGGGTGGTCAGCCTCTTGTTCTTCCAGCCTGTCTTCTGGGAAAAAAGCCTGTCATGCTGTTACTCAGGCAACACTGAACAGAGTTGTCCTGCCCCTGTAGGGGGGATGGGCTCTGTGAAAACAGGTTTTGGGGGGCTTTTGTTCTCTGGGGCCTTTCCCTGGCAATTTTTGTGTCTCTTCCAAGAGTCAGAGCAGAAGTGACCATATCCAAACCTCAGTCTCAGAACAGAGATTGCAGTCTGATTTCCAGAGAGCCCTCTAGGCCACATTGTTCCGTTTTTGTCTGTGCTGCTAAAAACCACAGTGTTCTGGGTTGTGCATGCCACAGCTGCACTCCAAACCCTCGCTTCCAGGTCCAGGCACGTCTCTGCCCTTTCTGCTTCCAAAACCACCAGCAGCCCCCAGTTCACGCACATGCCCCCACAGCTCCAGGTTTCAGCTTGGAGGGCTGCCCTAAAGTCCTTTCCCCACCTCTACGAGTCTTTGAGTCCACGAGTCTTTGAGTCCTCGAGTCTTCGAGTTTATACCTGGCTCAGGGCAGGACACTTTTGCACTCCAGGGGCCCAGGATCCCAGAGGCTCCCTCTCCCTTCCATTTATCTTCTGTTATCTGCCCACAAAATCACAGCTCTCTGCTTCATACCTCAGAGCTAACCTCTGGGGATATTCCTTTTGTAAAGATTCAGATATATCTTCTTACATTTCAGGCTGATTTCGTAGGTGTTCAGAGTGGTCTGGTAGATATTCACCTCAATTCAGGGGACCAGATGAAATAGGGTCCTTCACTCCCCGCCATCTTTGCCCTCTATTTTGTGTGTTTCTAATGTCCTAAGTAGCTTTCAGTTTCTTTTTTTCCAAATGAAAGACAATTTTATATCAATTTCATGGGCATTTGGGCTTCATTCTGGGAAAATAAGGTACCAAAGATAAGGTATCCTTCTGTATATTAAAAATATACAGATATGTGTAGGCTAAATTAAACATTGGCTGATATCCAAAGGAGGGACAATTGTCTGACCCAGAAAAGACTGTTGTTTACACTTTGACTCCTGAATGTAATAAGATATTAGAGTAAGAGGGAAGTATTTATTTTTGCTTTAGTGATTTATACTAATTTGACTAAAATTCTTAGTAAGAATAGTCAATTAAAGTGTCACAAACTGGGGTGCCTGGGTGGCTCAGTCAGTTAAGTGGCTGCCTTTGGCTCAAGTCATGATTCCAGGGTCCTGGGATCAAATCCCCCATCTGGCTCCTTGCTCAGCAAGAAGTCTACTTCTCCCTCTCCCTCTGCCTGCTGCTCTGCATGCTTGTGCTCTCTATTTTTCTCTCTGTCTCTCTATCAAAAAAACAAATAAAATGGGGTGCTTGGATGGCTCAGTTGTTTAAGCTACTGCCTTCTGCTCAGGTCATGATCCCGGGGTCCTGGGATTGAGGCCCACAAGGGCTCTCTGCTCAGCAAAGAGTCCGCTTCTCCTTCTCCCTCTGCCTGCTTTATTTACAAATAAAAAAAATAAATAAAATGTCATAAATCTTGAAAAATAGCAGTGAACAAAGAACACTGAATAAGAAGTCTAGAGAACCAGGTTCTATTTCTGCTTTTATAATTAGCTGTATAACCTAGGGAAAATCATTTAATATCTCTGGGTTTTGTTTTCTCATTTGCAACTTCCTACAAAATCTTGGGTGTGGAGGGGAGACTACTTTATTCACTCTGGGACACTGATGAAAGGTGGACAGTGCATAGGAGGCTGAATCACTTTCTTCACCAGGAAATAAGTCAAGATGACTACATTCTGAAACCAAAAAGTGCCATGAACACCTACAGAAAAAATGATCTGTTTCAGTGAAAGGGGACTAACTGAGCAGAACTTTACAGAGGGGCTATTTAATGTTTTTAAATATGAATAAGATCTAACAGGGAAAAAAAAGCATTATAAGAAACTTTACAGTGTGCACAGGGCTGCCAAATTTTTATTGCATCTGTAAGCATCAGCATAAACAGTAACCACCATCACAAACATTATCCTTCTGTTAAAAAAAAAAAGAAAGTAAAGAAATGAGTGTCTAAACCTTTCCAACAAATGTCAACAAACTTACACCAAGATATTTTGTTTAATTTTCTAAGGTCATATTTTAAAGAATTGGGAGAAAATTTAATAAATATTAATTCAAAATGATTCTACTTTACAGTTAACCTAAAATCTACTTATTTGTTTAGCAATTGGTCTTTTAAAATAAAGACAAAAATAAAATAAAATAAAATAAAATAAAATAAAATAAAAAGACAGGAACATCTGTGTGCATGTGTGTGTGTTCCAATACCAAAACACCATAAACATCAGTATTTCATTAAAAAGAATTACCAAATAGACTCAATAACATCCAACACACCATATTAGCTCTCACAACTGCACCCGGATTTAATTACTTTCTTGGAAAATTATTGTTTCAATTTATTTTGTAGTTGCAATCTCTTTCACCATCTCAAAGCATCTCCATCATTTCTCCTCTACTCTAAGACTACAGAGAAGGACTAATCTATCAGCAGGCTGGCAAAGATGGAAGGTTTAGACCACATGTGGCTGGGCCATCTTTGGGTAGGTAGGCAAAATTAATATTTCAGCTGACTGCTGAATGGTCACTGTTTAATTGTGATTTGTACAATTCACTAAGATCAAAGCAAATTCATGGACTCTTATGTAAACTTTTCCACAAAGATAATATAATGTAAATAAAGAAATTAACAAAAAAAATTTAGTGAAATGCAGTTCACACATACACACACGACTAAAATTAAAACATTATAAAGTAATATTTATCCTTAATACTAGTGACATATTCTGAGATGATCTATTTTCTTCTGTTTTATTTTGCTTTTCATGAAAAATGTTTATAGCCAGTGGTGTGGTGACATCACTCAAATGCACTGACAAGAAGAGGTTAATTTTTCAGGAATTCTGAGAGCCAGGTGACTCTGAGAGCCAGGTGATTCATAGCTTAAAATCAGCTAAATGAAGATATGTGTATATATATATATATATATATATATATATATATATATATATGCATACATACAAGCTGGAATCATCTTCATGGAATATCATAAAAGGCAATATATATCTGTATTTATCTATTTATTTCAAGGAAATAGTCAAATTCTACAAATCATGGCTCTTTCTTTCTTTCTTCTTTCTTTCCTTTCTTCCTTTCTTTTCAGAGCCAGGTGTTAAATACTTAGCACACCACAGGTTGCAGACCACTAACTTCATTTCAGGAGTTATATATGGGTCTCAGCTTACAGTTAAAAGGACACCGAATAACAAATTTATGGTTTCCAGTACCTAGAGGACCCCCACCATAAATGTTAATTTTCTTCTTAGCTTCCTCCTCCCACCACTCTATAATTCAAATATGTATGTATAAATATTAAGCAAAAGAAAAAAACACAACTTTTTGGTATATATTTACATTTATTAAAAATCAGAACACAGGGACGTCTCGGTGGCTCAGTCCATTGAATAGCTGACTCTTTGTTTCAGCTGAGGGCGGTGAAGTCCAGCCACCAGCGAGGCTCCACACTGGCCTAGGATTCTCTCTCTCTCCTTCTACCCCTACCCTCACTTGTTCACACACTCTCTCTTAAAAAAAAAAAAAAAAATTGGAACACCAATTAGCAATACAAAGTGTGAATGAGCCTCAGGAAGGCAGGAAGCATTGAGTAGAGTTCTCCCAGTGGCTGTGATTAAGACAATACATGAGTGAAACCGTGAAAATATGAGTGAAATCCATGGCCTCCAATATGCAGTTGCCCTTTTCTTTTAAGAAACATTTCACCTCACCACAGTAAAATCTAGTGAAGGTGTAACTCCCCTCTAACCAATGACTGGTTACAGAATATGCATTTTTGAAATTATTGCCATATTTGTTTATCTATAATTATTAGCTGCTGATGTATCACAATACATCTGTTCAGAGGCTGAGAAACAAAAAGTGAATGGAAATACCACACAAAGTGCTGGTGGTGGTAAGAGGGGGCAGCAGCCCTCCAGGTCTGCTTGTGCCCTGATCCCTTCCAAGTGGGGTAAAAGTCCTGTATATTCTCTTCACACCATTCCAGACTTTTCCTCTTTTCCTATTCTTCTCTGTATCTTTCTTTCTTTCTTCTTCTCCTCCTCTTCTTCCTCCTCCTCCTCCTCCTCCTCCTCCTCCTCCTCCTCCTCCTCCTCCTCCTCCTCCTTCTTCTTCTTCTTCTTCTTCTTCTTCTTCTTCTTCTTCTTCTTCTTCTTCTTCTTCTTCTTCTTCTTCTTCATCTTCATCTTCTTCTCCTTCTTTTTCCTACCTAGAAGTAGTGGATATATCAAGTATTCTGAAAAAGACGGATTTGGAGTTCAAAGAGAAGATTCCTTTTTTTTCCTCAAGTCTTAGAAATGAAAAGCTTGCCATGGTAGCCAAAAGTGTGCAAACACTTGCACACACATGCAAGCCCACACCCAGAAACACACACAAACACATACACACACACATGCTTTAAGTGACTTTATTCTTCTAAGTTCCAGTCCTTTTGCTTCAATTCATTCATACAGAAGAAGTCTATTCGGTTTCTTTTTGAGGAAACAAATTAGTATTATGGAAATGCGAGCTGCAAATTTTACCTAGTAAAATGTACTTCAGTGCTCTGCGAAACCAAGGATAGAAGAAACCGTATATTAAGGGATTACACGTGGAGTTAAAATAGCCAAACCATGTCAAAGCATCAAACAAAACCACAGGAGTAGAGAAACCCAAAAAGGGATCCAATAAAATCGTGAAGAAGCAGGGAAACCAACATAATAAGAAAACACCCATCACTATTCCTAAAGTTTTGGCTGCTTTTTTGTCTTTTCTCATTTGGTTATTTTGATTTTCTGGCAAGTTATTGATTGCACGAGCATGTTTTCTTGACACTGCAAAAATCTTGCCATAAATCCCCACCATCACCGACCCTGGAGTGAAGAAACCTGCCATAAACAAGGTGGTCCCCCATAGCTTATTGAACATCACTGGACAGGAACTGGAACAAGCCACCAAGATATCATAGCCTTCTATCCCATCGGCGTAGGCCTCAGAGAAGACCACCCCAAAAGCAAATGCTCCGGGGATGGACCAGCAGAGAAGTAGCAACCGCTTAATGAGGGGAATCGTTATTTTTGTGGAATAGCGTAAAGGGTAACAGATAGCATAAAATCTATCAATGGCCACTGAGCAAAGATGGAAAATGGACGTTATGCTAAGCATCAGGTCAAAACTATAATGAATCTTGCAAAATGTAAGCCCGAAATACCAGCAAGTCTCCACCGATCTGACCATACTATAAGGCATGATGGTGAGCCCCAGGAGGAAATCAGTGACTGCCATGGAGAGGATGAGGAAGTTGGTTGGTGTGTGAAGCTGCTTGAAGTAGGAAATGGAAATGATCATGGCAAGATTGCCAAACACCGTGATGAATATGGCTCCTGCCATAAATGAATACATAGCTACTCGGACACCCAGTGATCTTTGATTTTCTGGGCAAGATCCATTTCCATATCCAGAGCAATCCAATATTTCCTTCAGAAAAGGCAAGAACACATGAAATTTTGTCAGGTAATACCTAAAACATTCTATAATTTATGTAAGTTTTCATAGAAAAACTAAAGAAAAATATAGAAAGACTCAAGGAAGATACTTAATTTATGCCAAAATATTAGTTGTGCTCTTTCTCATTTATTTATCTTAATCTTTATTTGCAACTTCATAGAATTTTTAACCTGAGCTTAAATAATCATTATTTACTTTATAAATTCCCAGATACAAAATATACCACCAACATTTAGTAAGCTCTTACTTTAGGCCAGGGCCAGAAGTTTAAAAAAAGAAAAAGAGGAGGAAGAGAAAGAGAAGACTGAGAGGAGAGATGAAGGAGAAGAGAAGAAGCAGCAAATCCATTATCTAATTTATTATAATTGTTGTTCCTTATGTTCACAGAAAGACTAGATCTGTATCAGACAATACATTCACTTCTTCCTCGGATAAGTCTGGAACAAATAATCAGATTTTATTTGATTCAGGTCTACTGCCTTGTGGGACCAGGAGGTTATTATCATTTGAAAATTGTTTCATTCATGTGTCGTGCTATTTAATGGTGTTTTGATTTTGTTCATGCCAAGGTTGTTTGAAAGGGAAAAGTCATTTAAGGAGGTCCAATGATCTAGGAGAACACCTTCAGCCAGTCACAGAGTCTTGATAAGCATCTCACCAGCTAGAGCAGCTCAATCAGACAAGTGGCAGAGACCAAAGTTGGACCATCCTCACCTCTTTGTGAAGAGAAATCCCCCCTCCATGGTGCTTCCCCTTAGAGCCTCAGGCAATGCATAGCAAGCAAAAATGAAAGCCTCGCGTTTCAGTGTGTGGGTCACATAGAGAGCTAGGAGCAGATGGTAAATGAGCTTTAGGACAACAAGCCATCTCCACTTCCTTCTTGTGTTGGTCCGGTATCTTCATTCTGCATATAAAAATCTGCATGAAGGGGCACCTAGGTGGCTCAGTGGGTTAAAGCCTCTGCCTTCGGCTCAGGCCATGATCTCAGAGTACTGGGATGGAGCCCCGCATCGGGCTCTCTGCTCAGCGGGGAGCCTGCTTCCCCTTCTCTCTCTGCCTGCCTCTCTGCCTGCTTGTGATCTCTCTCTCTGTCAAATAAATCTTTAAAAAAAATCTTCATGATGCCATTTATATGTATATTTGAAAGGAAACATGTTCAATATAATTAGGATAACTTTCCTTTCTTAAAGTACCTTGAGGGAAAAAACACTAAGACAAAGCATTAACTATTAATACTGTAGAGTCTTTGGTCATCAAGGACTTCACAAATATCAGACATGACTACTTACTAACAGACAAACCAGTAGATTCTCAGCCTCTGTGAGCACCATCACACACTGATCAATAACTATTTATTGAGTGCCCACAACACACAAGACACAATGAAAGAACAACAAAGCACTAGATCACTAGTCCTTGGCTTCTGAGAGTCTACAAAACAGGTGATGAGGCAAAGCACGTCAACACTTAAAACATAAATGATTCCTCACCATAGATAAGAAAAGCAACTATGGACGTTAACTGACATGAGGGAAGTCTAGGCAAAATGTGCAAAGATAAAAAGTGGACAAGAGAATTTCAGGCTGGGGTAGATAAGAATGATATGGTGAAGGTGAGACTTTCCATCTGGTTCTCAATAGGTGAGTGGGATTTAAAACAGAAAAGAGAAAGCCTGTTCCAAGCAGAAGAAAAGGTGAAGAAAAAGCATGAGTTTGTTCAGAGACCTTCATTCTAAGGGTCTCTGAAACAACATAGAGAAAATAGAGGGATGAGGAGAGGATAGAGTGGGAGGAGGGCAGGTTTCTAGTTTCATTGTTGCCCCCCAAGCCAGTAGTCTTAGCCAGCACGTAACCAAAGTTTCCCCATTTTGTTCTCAAATTTAAGTAGTGATTTAAAAGAGAGAAAATAAAGCATTTAGGATAGCTGCAGGAGAATGAGTGCAGATTTGAAATTAAAAGCTTTCTCCAATTGATTCTATCTTTTGTTGAATAATTGACGTTCAAGATGGTATTCATTTTGAGTATTCAAAATAGTGATTTGATATTTATATGCATTACAAAATGGTCACTACAATAAGTCTAGTTATCATCTGTCACATGCAAAGTTGTTATAATATTATTGACTATATTTCCTATGCTATCCATTATTATATCTCCAAGTCTTGCTTATTTTTTGACTAGAAGATGATACTTCTTAATTCTATTCACCTATTTTGTCCATCCCCACCCTTCTGCCTCTGGTAACCATCAGGTTGCTCTCTGCATCCATGAGTCTATTTCTGTTTTGTTCATATGTTCTGTTTTGTTTTGAGTTTTTGTTCATTTGTTTTGTTTTTTATGTTCTACATATAAATGAAATCCCTATGATACTTGTCTTAATCTGTCCGACTCATTTCACTTAGCATAATACCCTCAAGGTCTAGCCATGTTGGTGCAAATGGCAAAATTCATTCTTTTTTACGGAAGAATAATATTTCAATATAGATATATGTACCACATCTTCTTTATTCATTCATCTATTGATGGACATTTAGCTGGCTTTCACCTTTTAGCTATTGTAAATAATGCTGCAATGAACATAGGAGTGCACATGTCTTTAGAAATTAGAAAATGCAGTGCAGTTGACCCTTTAACTTATATGTGGATTTAATTGCAAACTTCTTTGTGATTCTGGGTTAGTGACTTTGATATTATAATCATCCTACTATCCATGTTTGGAAAGTCAGACTCAATCCTTCTAAGCTTCAAATCATAGGGCACAGAACTGACCTCCCTTCCTTGTAGTTTCAGAAAACTTAATTAGCCAATCAACTCTAAGAACTATAATAAAGTTCTTTGAAAAACATAGCATGATGCATACATTAGAATACGTCTTCCTTGTACCCCTGCCATAGAGCAGGAAAGGACACAGCAGATGACTATTTAGTGACTTCACCAAACAAGACGTTTAAGTAACTTCCCTCTAAGCATCATTGTCCTCTCTGGTATAATGTGACATCCATCATCAGTTTAAACCTTGCAATGGCTATATCTTTCACATCTTCCACAGTGATTATCTGTGAATGCTAAAGCATAAAACAATACTTTCAAGGCCATATTCTTCAAGTGACACTACAAAATTTTTTTAAACTATTAATATAAGCATATATAGATACATGGATGGCAACAGAATTAAAGTCTGATCTTTCCTCCATTATTGCTGTATCTATAAGAAGCACAAAAATTAAAGATCTAGAACATAAAGAATTGCTTGACCATTCACAAATATTAAATAAGTACCATATCTAAACTGTATTCTACTAAATTGTTAAAAATAAAAATATTTTCTTCATTCCCTGGGAAAGTGATTAAATTGCAGGATCATGACCGCAATAATAAGGAATTTTCTGATTTTTGTAATGCAATCTCATTTCTCTCTCTCTCTCTTTTTTTTAAGATTTTTAAAAATTTATTCATGAGAGGGGCACCTGGGTGGCTCAGTCATTAAGCGTCTGCCTTCAGCTCAGGTCATGATCCCAGGGTCCTGGGATCGAGCCCCACATCGGGCTCCCTACTGGGCAGGAAGCCTGCTTCTCCCACTACCATTCCCTCTGCTTGTGTTCCCTCTCTCGCTGTGTTTCTCTCTGTCAAATAAATAAAATCCTAAAAAAAAAAAAAATTATTCATGAGAGACACAGAGAGAGGCAGAGGGAGAAGCAGGCTCCCTGAGGAGCAGGGAGTCCTATGCAGGACTCGGTCTCAGAACCCTGTGATCATGGCCTGAGCAGAAAGCAGATGCTTAACTGACTGAGCCCCTCAAGCGCCCTCAATCTCATTTCTCTTTACCTTATTAAATTTGGTAAGTGCTGCCATAGTAAATATCCCTTCACTTTAGCAACCATTTTTTAAACTTTCAACAGACTGCACTTTTTAAACTTTCAACAGACTGCACTCTTCCGGCTAATCATTCTTTATACCTTTCTGGAATTATTCTGCCCTTACCCAAGCTATTAGTTTCTTTCATTTTTTCAATTTCTATCAAATAGTCCATGTTCATGAATCATAACATATTAAATAAGATATATGAACAGCCTTAACCCAATGCCTGATATACAAAGAACACTATCAAGGTGATTTTCTTCTTCTTTCCTTGTTGCGATTAAAACCATTCAAGAATACATTTGACTAGAAAATACTGTTCCTAAGAAAGTAAAAGGATGGGATTGTGTGTAAAATCCTAGGTCTGTCTTAACTCTCTCTACACTTAGGTGAACACTAGTGATAATTTACTCAGCTATTTGTGAAGAGGTAACCCTTTCTAGGATTCCATATATTCTTCCCAAGAAATTTACTGCGCTGCCAAAAGGAAACACATTATCCTATTCACATAATAGAAAGACTGCCTTTTTTTACAAATTTGTATTAAATCCTGCACCCACCATCTTTCACACTCCTATACATTCTCCTTGCACATGACGAAAATGCAAAAAAGAATTGAATCACGCTTAATGTTACTGCACAGAGTGACAATTCACTTCTTAACAAAACCTCAAAAGAGAGAAAACCCAGCTCCATCCTTAACCCCTTCTCCACATACCTGTTGTACAGCAGAAGATGCCATTGTTAATGAAACTCCTTCCAGAAGGAATTTTATTACCTCATTTCTTTTATATGGAACTAGAAGATCTGAACTATGTGACTTATGCTCTTCTACAACTTTCAATTAGTCTTGAGGGAACTGAGGCTGAAAATTTTAAGGGGGGGGAGCAAAAACAAACCCTTGTTGTTTTAAAGTTGAACAGTTTAATAAGCTTAAAGCACTCTCCCATCCTCTCAGGAGTGTCTGCTTACCTCAGTTGTCATCACCTGACCTGAGGTCTCAAAGTCTCCTATCCCATAATGACAGTAAAAGTAAATCTGAACTGTTTTGTTCATTATATGAGGCCCTGAGGAATCTGATCCCAACCGCACAGGGATGGGACCAGTAGCTCCAGTAGAAAAACCAACATGTGTCCTACATCTCTTTAGGAAAAGCCAAGATTATCACAGTCCACATTTGTCTCACATTCCAGTCACTGAGAAGAAGCTGAACCATCATTGCTCTTGTTTTTCTTTTTCTTTTTTCCACATAATAGTGACTAAAAGAACAAATCTCATCAACCCTCTTAGATCTGGAAGGATGGAAAAACTTGCTGAATTCCCTTATTATTTGAAAAATTTGTAGATTCTTTTCGATTTTCTATGACATTAATAATACTTTATACAAATAATTATAGTTTTATTTCCTTCTTTTCAATACTTTAAGCTTTCAACTTCTTATTCTTAATATATTGTGCTAAGACCTCTAGAACAATGTCAATTAAGGTATCATTACAAAATGATGATGTTAATTTTAGAACAAAATTTATATGTCTTATAACACTGAAAAAGTCTTAGACAGGTGATATGGTTCAAAACCTTCTAGGAACTTCTTTCTTCTAGTTTTTTTTTTTTTAAGGTTTTTTTATTTGACAGAGAGAAACACAGCGAGAGAGGGAACACAAGCAGAGGGAATGGTAGCGGGAGAAGCAGGCTTCATGCCCAGCAAGGAGCCCGATGCGGGGCTCGATCCCAGGACCCTGGGTTCATGACCTGAGCCGAAGGCAGACACTTAACGACTGAGCCACCCAGGCGCCCCTCTTTCTTCTAGTCTTTAATTCAGACATAAAACGCTAGCCATTTTAGGATAGTACATGCTCCTTTCTAGAAAATAAATATCACAGTTTATTATCCAGTCAAATCACTGAGACTATGCTTAAAGTGTTTCTTACTGTTTCTGAAAATGCATTTCACACTAAAGATTTTTAAAAATATGTCTTAGCTCTTTTAATCTGCAAAAAATAGAATTATGTTCCTTTAGTCTGATAATGATTTCTCTGGATTACTAAAGCACTCATTCATCGTGGCACCTTTCCTTCTTACTCAAATACTTTGTATTGAGCTTTTCAGTTT
>JAQQSY010004950.1:0-11980 GCA_028646535.1 Procyon lotor | reverse complement strand
ATCTGCGAATAGGGAGTGAGAACTTGGTGTACCTGAACTTTGTCCTGACCTTGGGCAACCATCTGTCAGGGACATGGCAGTGATTTCAGAGTTGTGTGCGTCAGACAGCAGTTGTGGTCAGTCTGGTCCCCAAAATGGCAGGGAAAATAAGTTGTGGTGGTTTCAGTGAGGGAGTGATTAGTACTGTTTTACAGGTCATCCTAATTAAAATGCCAAAATGGATGGCTTCCGGAAAGTTCATGAGAACAAGACTCAGAGAAGGGGCTAGTCTTTGAGTTTCTTCCATTTCAGTTGAGACTTCATTCTTTAGCAAGGAGAATCCCATCATAGCCATTTCAGATTCTGCAGTGCTTTCCATAGTGCAGTAACATGGAAAAAAAAACAGAATGGAGAATTTAAAAGGAAATCTATCTGCCTTAAGATTACTTTCCTTAGTTTTTATTGGTGGAATAATGATTATTGACTTTGTAGACTTTACAGATAGCTGTTTTTTAATCAAGATATGTCTAATAACTATATTTGTTCAGTTAATGTCAGGCACCTACTGTACTTCAGATTAGATCACACATTCTCAATGTAGTGGAATAAAAGCAAGGAAAAGGTCACAAAATATGCTGTCATGTGAGGTCTATGGTATAGATAAACATGGTATTTGAGTGTAGGAGAGGGAAATTTAATCCTGTCCTCATGATTAGGAAAGACTTCCCTTATTAAATCAATTTTTCTCTGATTTCCAGGGATTTTGTATTTTGTCTTAGTACCACATACACATACGGTGCTTAGCAGAGAACCAGTCCTCTAGTAAATCCTGATAGATAATAGATGCCATAGGTGTTTATGATTTTGTAGATCTTTCAAGTGACTTTATCTGCAATCTCTGCCCAGCTCTTCATCTTGCTTTGAGCAGATCCATGAAGATGGATGTGGACTCTTGCACCAACACTTTAGATGCAGAAGTTCCTGGATTTTAGTTGCCTGGACTGGAGGAGCATGACTGCCTGAATTGTTAGTGAAACTTGAGTGAGCAAAATCACCAGTTTCCCCAAACTATGGGCTTTTGTGGGGAATTTGTCATTGTCAGTGCTCAGGGAACTGCAGGTTGTATTTTTTTAAGTTTTTATTTACATTCCGGTTACTTAGGGTGCCTGGTTGCCTCAGTGGGTTAATCATGTGCCTTCAGCTCAGGTCATGATCCCAGGGTCCTGGGATGGAGCCCTAGCTCAGTGGGGACTCTGCTGCTCCCTCTGCTTGTTCCCCCTACTTGTGTGACTCTCTCTCTCCTCACGCCCTCAAATAAAATCTTAAGAGAATTCCAGTTAGTTTACGGTGTAATATTTTCAGGTGTACAATATAGTGACTCAGCACTTCCTTTAAACACCTGGTGCTCATCCCAAGTGCCCTCCTTCATCCCCATCACCTATTTAACCCATCCCCCCACCCACCTCCTCTCTGGTAACTGTTCTCTTAAGCGTGTTTCTTGGTTTGTCCCTCTCTCTCTTTTTTCTCCCCTTGCTCTCTTGTTTTGTTTCTTAAATTCCTCCATAGTTTTGTTTTTTTTTAAATAGGCTTCACGCTCAGTGTGAAGCTCAACAAGGGGTACCAGCTTAGCCACCCAGGCTCCCCTTGCACGATAGGTTTTAAATAGAGGAACTTTTTTGAATTTTGATGTAGTGTTTATGAAACTCACCTTTCTATTTTGAAATAAGGTAAAGAAAATACAGAATATAGTGTTTTCCGAAGTGTAAATTGAAGATTGCCTACATTAAAATCACCTGGGATGCTTTTCTCAATGCAAAGAACGTGAATCCATCATTGCTTGGCTGAATGAGAATTCTAGGAATGAATCCGAGAAATAGCTGCTTCAGATAATTCCAATTCACAGTCATGATTAAGACCCACTGGGTAATTATTGACATTATCCATCTGCAGGAGTATTTGCTATTAAGGCTTGGTTAGAGGATTTGCTTATGTGAGAATCTCTCTTAATGGATCAGGATGCATTCTCAGATATTCATCATGAGGATATATTAAGTCAAAAACTATGACCTCATAAAATGTGTTGTTTATGGACAGAAAAGTCAGTTACTGAGAAGTTGCTCTGAAGTCGAAAGCCTCTTAAACATTTCTTCTTTACCTTCAGTCATTAGGAGATCAGCAGCTTCCTTTTTTAAATCTGTGGGATATTAATATTTTTCTTTAACATCAATATTTAAGTAGATTTTAAAGCAAATTATTTTGTGTAAAGAATCTTAATGTAGTTTCTAAATGCTAAATCCTCAAAGAGGAGCCCCTAAATTTAAGGATTCCTATTTGAAGTAAAATTTCATTCCTGTACATGGGGAGATAAGTTTTTTTCATTTCTGTGTCCTCCTCCTTGATCTCAGATGCAGTTTGAAGAAGAAAAGGTTAGGGAGACTTTCATGGAAAGAAATTTATGTCCAACCATTGGATTCCTTGTATTGCTTCCTTTCTCCATTAGGAGGGCCCAGAGGATCTTGCCCAAGGAAGGGACACTTTTGTGATTCTGTGCTTCTGTTTAAGAAACACTTCCTCCACAGGTTTGAGTATTTGATAAAGGAAATCAACTTTCAGTGCTGATGGGCCCTGCTCCTGGGCTCCCAGGGAAACTATACGTTAACATTTCCAAGATCAGAATGGCTTAACCAGACCTAAGAGCACAGACTCAGTTTTTGCCCCTGCGTACATTGTACATCTGTTTCATTATCAGATAAACTAAAATAAATACTTCAAACTAAAGGTAAGAGTAAAAAGCTCCCTAAGTTCTGATCCCATACCTCCAAAGCCTTGCACATTTGAAAAGCATAAGGTAACATTTATAATTTTCTGGAGTGTCCTTCCTCATGATGATTTGTAACGCTTTTTTTAAGAGTTAACTTATTTTTAGAGAGAGTATGGGTGTGTGTACGTGCATGGGTGCATGCACAATTTGGAGTGTGGAAGGGTGGGGCAGACAGAGAGGGAGAGAGAGAATCTCAAGCCAACTCTCCTCTGAGCATGGAGCCCAACATGGGGCTAGAACTCATGACCCTGAGATTATGACCTTGAGCCACCCAAGTACCCAGATTTTTAACACCAGATGTAACAAAAAGCATATATAACTCCATATTAAGCATTCCTTCTCTGGAGCACTCTCTTCATGAAGATTGTGTATCCCAGGCAGCCGTCCTAACCTGGACTCCAATAAAATATTCTCTTTTTGAAGTTCTAAAAGGTTTGTTCATTTTGTGTCAACATATCTAGAATCAGACTTTCTAGGAATAAAATGCTGGTGTTAGATAATTTCGATATTACATCTGATTTCAATGAACAATTAAATCTGAAGTATTCAGGTCTATCTTTGTTAAATTCAGTCCATTTCCATTTTTTTCTAGATTCTTCAAATGTAGGTATTTTGAAAGTTAGGACTATGACAATTCTCTGAGTATGCAAGTCTCTCCCCTTTGAGACTGTCTTGTGAAGGCTAGCTTCCTTGGGCACACCCGTTTCTCAGCTTTACCACCTTGACTGAGGAAGTTCATAGACTCTATCTGGGTTTCTTTTCTCTGTGCTGCAGCCTTGAGTCTCTCACGGCAAAGAATCCTGGACATTTGTAGGACTCAATTTATTTGTTTCCTATCTCAGCCAGTTATCCCATCCCCTACCCACTTTCCTTCCAGCAACTCCGTTTGTTCCCTATAGTTAAGGGTCTCTGACGGTTTTCCTCTGTTTTGTTTTGTTTTGTTTTTCTTTCCCTTCCCCTATTTTTTTTTTTAAAGATTTTATTTATTTATTTGACAGAGAGAGAGATCACAAGTAGGCAGAGAGGCAGGCAGAGAGAGAAGAGGAAGCAGGCTCCCCGCTGAGCAGAGAGCCCGATGCGGGGCTCGTCCCAGGACCCTGAGATCATGACCTGAGCCGAAGGCAGAGGCTTTAACCTACTGAGCCACCCAGGTGCCCCCCTTCCCCTATTTTTATCTGTTTTGTTTCTTAAATTCCATACAAGTGAGATCATATAGTATTTGTTTTTCTCTGACTTATTTTGCTTCACATAATACCCTCTAGTTCCATCCATGTTGTTGCAAATGGCAAGATTTCATTCTTTTTGATGGCTGAGTAATATTACATAGTAATTACAATCACAAAAATTACTCCTCTGGGTATTTATATTATTTTTCAGTGCAGATTATGTTTACAACTTTTGAATTTATTTGGACATTTTAGTAGGAATTTGTTAAAACTGAAATCATATGCAAGTTCCAAATAACTACTTTGAAGTAAAAGCTCCACAAACACTTTTTGGCATATTCATGTGTGTTTTACAGTTTATAAAGCCATATGAGTCACTGCATAATCATTTGTTTCTTGTTTAGCAGTCTTGGTATTGTTGAAAAGATTATCTTATACCATACATTTTCAAGTGAAATGTATTTGATTATTTCAGTTTGTCAAATCTTGATATCTTTTAAAACTAAATTATTTGTAATATTTATTGTCAAATATCACTTCTTTGAGACATTTTAAACATTGGTTCAGGGCTGGAGAATAGGATGAGAAATAAATTGTTGGAAAAAAGATAACAAAAATAGGCCAATTTTGGAATATGACATAAAATGAAGGATAGAGTTAATAGAATTATTATCATAATTATAGTGAAATATACTAATAATGTTCTTTAAATATAGAGAAAAGAGATGGGTAAAAAAAAAAAAGGCCTTATTGTGTCTAAACTCTTGATAATGTTTTTGAAGCCTTTGATTCATTTTCCTTCTATTGGCACATGAGGAATAATTTTCACACTTTCATATGTAACTGTTTGAAAACCATATTTTAATCATTTGATACAATTTGTCAACTTTTATTTTTTAGCATTAGTATACTAGGGTTTTTTTAATTATGTGGTATAAATAAAATGTTATAATATTTCTGATAATGGCCGTCTTGCAGAATATCACATGCTTATTGCTGTTTGAGGAAGAATTAAAGCAGCTATTCACTTCATCCATGTGAATTCTTGCGATAAAGGGATGATGACTTCAAGGATTTAGACTTATTTCTGATGTCAAGAGGTACACTTTAAATATGGATAACTGTTTAAGTTTTTATTTCAATTCCAGTTAACATACAGTGTAGTATTAGTTTCAGGTGTATTACATAGAGATTCAGCACTTCTGTACAATACCTAGTGCTTATCACACAAGTGCACTTCTTAATCCCCATCATCTTTTGTATGCCAGTCATACCTCAGTAAAGCTGTTTTTGGAAAAAAAGGAAAATGGATTGAATGTACATAGGATATTGAAAAGAGTATCTCTAATGCTTTTAGGCTATGACACTGCCATCGTTATGCTTATTGTTCCACATTGCATCATGGAATCTTTATTTTTTTATACACCTTGGCACATTAGTTTCAGGTATACAGCATAGTGATTTATCAAATCTATACGTTATGCTATGCTACACCACAAGTTTAACTACCATATGTTACCATGCAATGCTGTATTATAATACTGCTGACCATATTCCCCATGCTGTACTTTTCATCGACATCACTTATTCATTCCATAACTGGAAAACTCTGTCTCCCACTTTCCTTCACCCATTTAGTTCTTCTACCCACATCCCTTCCAACCTCGACTACCATCAGATTTTCTCTGTATTTATGGGTCTGGTTTTTTGGGTTTTCTTTCTTTTCTTTTCTTTTCTTTTCTTTTTTTTTTTTTTGCTTGTTTATCTTTTATATTCCGCATACAATGGAATCATATGGTACTTAACTTTCTCCATCTGACTTATTATGTCACTTAGCTTAATACCCCCTAGCCCATCTAGTTGCCACAAATGGCAAGATCTTACCCTTTCTTATGGCTGTATAATATTCCATTATATTGTATGTATATCACCCCTGTATGGGTGTGTATATATGTATGTATATCGCCCCTTTTTTATCCATTTATCCATGAACACAGGTTTCTTCCATATCTTGACTATTGTAAACAATGCTGCAGTGAACATAGGGATGCATGTATCTTTTTCAATTAGTGTTTTCAGTGTTTTTTGTTGTGGGGGTGGGAGGGAATGAATATCTAGTAATGGAATTACTGGATTCTATGTTACTTCTTTAGTTAATTTTCTGAGGAACCTTCATACTACGTCAACAATGACTACACTAATTTGCATTCCTAATAGCAGTGCCCAAGGGTTCCTTTCTTCCTACATTCTCACCAACATGTGTTACTGCCTTTTTTATTCTAGCCATTCCGATACTGATGTAATCTGAGGAGATTTCCCATCTAAAGGATCCCATCTTTCCCATCTAAAGGCTCAGATTTGCCTTTCCTTGATGAATAGTGACATAGGAATCTTTGCATGTGTCTTTTGGTCATCTGTACATCCTCTTTGGAAAATTATGTATTCTGACCCTCCATTTTTAATTAGATTATTTGGGAGGTGTTTTTTGTTTGTTTTTGTTTTTGAATGGTCAATTGTATCAATTTTACCACAGTTTGGATATGAACCCCTTATCAGATATATCACTTACGAATGTCTTCTCCCATTTAGTAGGTTGCCTTTTCACTTTGTTGATTGTTTGCTCTGTGGAGCAAAAGCTTTTTATTTAAAGGTAGACCTGATAGTTTATTTTTGTTTCCCTTACCTGAGGGGACATATGTAGAAAAATGTTTCTATGGCGAATGGGAAAGAGATTAGTGCCAATGTTTTCTTCTAGGATTTTATGGTTTCTGGTCTCATTTGTAGGTCTTAAATCCATTTTAAGTTTGTTTTGGGGTACAGTGTAAGAAAAGGGCCCAGTTTCATTCTTCTGCATATAGCTGTCCAGTTTTCCCAGCACCATTTATTGAAGAGACTGTTTTTCCCCATTGTATATTCTTGCCTCCTTCATCATGGATTAACTATATAAGCATGGTTTTATTTCTAAGCTCTCTATCCAGCATCCTTGATCTGTGTGTCTGTGTGTGTGTTTGTACAAGTGTGCACCAATACCATACTGCTTTGATTACTACAGCTTTGTAGTATATCTTAAAATCTGAAATTGTGATGCCCCCAGCTTTTTTCTTCTTAAAATTGCTTTGAATATTTAAGGTCTTTATAGTTCCATGAAAATTTTAGTATTTTTCTATATCTGTGAAAAATGCTACTGGTATTTTGATAGGGATTCCATTGACTCTGTAGATTGCTTTGGGTAATATGGACATTTTAACTGTATTTCTTCTCCCAATCCATGAATGCAGAATATCTCTCTCATTTCTTTGTATCATCTTAAATTTCTTTCATCAGTGTTTTATAGTTTTTGGAGTAAAGGTCTTTCACTTCCTTGGTTAAGTTTATTTCTAGGTATTTTATTCCTTTTGGTGCAATCATTAATGGAACTGTTAATTTTCTACTTTGTTATTAGTGTATAGAAATGCAATCAATTTTTGCATATAAATTGTGTATCCTGCAACTTTGTTGAATTAAATTTATTACTCCTAATAGATTTTTGCTGAAGTCTTTAAGGTTTTTTCTGTGTAACATCATGTCATTTGCAAATAGTAACAGTTTAACTTCTTACCAATATGGTTGCCTTTTATTTTTATTTTTTTTCTTGTCTGATTGCTTTGGCTAGGGCTTCCAGTTCTATAATGAATAAAAGTGGTGAAAGCAAACATCCTTGTCTTGTTCCTGATCTTAGAGAAAAAGCTCTTAGTTTTTCACTCTTGAGGATGATATTAGCTATGGATTTTTCATTATGGCCTTTATTATGTGGAGGTATGTTCCCTCTGAACCCACTTAATTGAGGGTTTTATTTTAAAGATTTATTTATTTTAGGGAAAGAGAGAGAGAGAATGGGGGGAGGGGCAGAGGGAGAGAGAATCCTGAAGCCTCCTTCCCACTGAGTGCAGAGCCCGACTTGGGGCTTGATCCTAAGACCCTGAGCCACAACCTGAGCCAAAACCAAGAGTCGGACACCCAACCAACTGAATCACCCAGGTGCCCGTTAAGGATTTTTGTCATGAATGAATGATATACTGTCATTTTTATGCCTCTATTGAGATGATCATATGATTCTTATCTTCCCTTTTTTGATATGGCGTATTATGTTGATTGATTTACAAATAATAGACCATCTTTGCATCCCCAGAATAAATCCCACCTAATTATGGTGAATGATTTTTTTGGTGTATTGTTGGATTTCATTTGCTTATGTTTTCTTAAGGGTTTCTGGCCTGTGGTTGGCTTTTTATTGTGGAGTCTATGTCTAGTTTGGCCTTGTAGAATGAGTTTGGAAGCTTCCTTTTTTTTTTTTTTTTTTTTTGAATAGTTTGAGGAGAAGTATTAACTCTTTATTTTTTTCTTAATATTTTTTAACTGTAGTATAATTAACATACAGTGTTATATTAGTTTCAGGTGTACAATATAGTGATTCAACATTCTATGTATTACTGAGTGTTCGTCATAAGTGTACTCTTAATCCTCTTTAGTATTTCACCCATTGCCCCCACCTACCTCTGCTCTGGTAACCATTGGCTTGTTCTCTGTGTTTATGAATCTGGTATCTGGTTTTTGTTTGTTTCTTTTTTTTTCTTTGTTTGTCTTGTTTCTTTTGGTAGAGTCATTTTTCTTTTTTAAGATTTTTATTTATTTGACACAGAGAAACACAGCGAGAGAGGGAACACAAGCAGAGGGAATGGTAGCGGGAGAAGCAGGCTTCCCGCCGAGCAGGGAGCCCATCTTTTGGTAGAGTCTTTAGGGTTTTCTGTATATAGATCATGTCATTTTCAAATCGTTGACAGTTGAACTTCTTCTTTACCAGTATGGTTGCATATTTTTTTTTTCCTTGTCTGGTTGCTATGGCTAGGGCTTCTGGTTCTATGATGAATAAAAGTAGTGAAAGCAAACATGCTAGTCTTATTCCTGATCTCAGAAAGAGAGCTCTCAGTTTTTTACCATTGAGTATGATGTTAGGTATGAGTTTTTCTTATATGGCCTTTATTATGTTGAAGTATGTTTCCTCTAACCCTACTTTGTTGAGGGTTTTTGTGATGAATGGGTGTTAAACTTTGTCAAAAGCTTTTTCTCCGTGTTTTGAAATGATCAAATGGTTTTTATCATTTCTCTTGTTGATGCAATGTATCACGTATTAACTGTTCCTTATTTTTTTATTACCTTTTTTAGAGAGGGTGAAGGGAAGAGGAAGAGAGGATGAGAGAATCTTAAGCAGATTCCATGTGCATCATGGAGCCCAGTGCGGTCTCGATCTCACAACCCCAAGATCATGACCTGAGTTGGACCCTTTATCAGCTCAGCCACTCAGGCAACTCGCTATTAACTGTTCTATAAACATTTGTTAGAGGTACCCTGTGAATCCATCAAGTCCTGAGCTTTTATTTTTTGGGAATTTGGGGTT
The DNA here is from genome assembly GCA_028646535.1 of Procyon lotor. NCBI lineage: Eukaryota > Metazoa > Chordata > Mammalia > Carnivora > Procyonidae > Procyon > Procyon lotor. The sequence continues at coordinate 2,580 of JAQQSY010004950.1, read as the reverse complement.
GTTGATTTGATTTTGTTACTAATTGTTTTGTTCAGGTTTTTAATTTCCTATTTAATCTTTGGAAGATGTTTTTAGGATGTTTGATGTATGTTTTGGGAGGATGTATCCATTCTAGTTTGTTCAATTCATTGGCATATATGATTTTTCATAGTATTCTCTTATAATCCTGTGTATTTCTGAAATATCGTAGTTCATATTGCTGTAGTCGATATTGCTCTTGCATTTCTGATTTTATTTATTTGTGTCCTCTCTTTTCTTGATTAGTCTGGCTATACATTTACCAATTTTAATTATCTTTTCAAAGAACTAGCTCTTAGTTTCATTGAACCTATTTTTTGTGTTTACTCTGTATTTCATTTATTTCTACTCTAATCTTTATCACTGACTTTATTCTGTTAACTTTGGCCTTTGGTGTTCTTTTAGGTGTAAGGTTAGATTGTTTATTTGATGGTTTTCTTTTTTGAATGATTATTACGTTTAGTAAGCCAACATATAGTACATCATTGGTTTTTGATGTAGTGTTCAGTGATTCATTAGTTGCATATAACACCCAGTGCTCATCACAGCATGTGCCCCGCTCCCTTAATACCCATCACCTAGTTACCCCATCCCTCCACTCCCCAAGGGGATTATGCCAAGTGATATAAGTCAAGCAGAGAAAGACAATTATCAAATGGTTTCACTCCTATGTGGAACGTAAGGAATAGCACGGAGACATTTTTCTAATTTCTATATGTAGTCCTGTATCACTATAAATGTCCATCTTAGAATTACTTTTGCCCTTAGGTCCATAATAAATTGGTACCCTCGTTCAAAAATGAGAACTTAATTTTTCTTTCAATAGTGATAGTTGTAGAATTCCTTCAGGAGATTCTAAGGATTGGAGTCTAGAAAATGGGTAACATTACAACAGATTGTGAATCTAGAATACAGTAGAAAAATACAGGGGAAATGTGAATACAATAAAAAGAGTAAAAGCCTAAAATAACCTCTAATGAGGATTCCTAGAAAATCTTATTTTCATGAGTGATCATGGAGGAGGAACTTCACGGCTACCCCAAAGTTCTTAAAATAGGGTTCTGTCATTTTCTGAACCTGTATTATGCGATATAAAAATAAAATTTTAACCAAGTCCACATAGGAAAATGATTATTTCTACCAACTATTAATATGTAAAAAACTACCTTATCTGAGAAGATAGGAATTATGAAGACTTATGGGGAGAGAGAGTGTTTTATATGAGTTTTCAGACTCCCATAATCAGGATGACAGTGGTAAAGAATTATAACTCATCTGTGAAATTCTCCAGTTTATTTTATCAGTATTAAACATAAATTAAGGGGTGCCTGGGTAGATCAGTGGGTTAGGCATTTGTCTTTGGCTCAGGTCATGATCCTAGGAGTCTAGGATCTAGCCCTGGATTTGGGTTCCCTGCTCAGCAGAGCTTCTGCTTCTCCCTTTCTCTCTCCCTCTGCCTTTCCCCCTGCTCATGCTGGACTCTCTCTCTCTCAAATAAATAAATGCAGTCTTTTTTATAAAATTAAACAGAAATTTAAAAAAATATAAAAAACAGAAATTACCCCAACTAAGTACAACACACTTTGATGAATGAATTTATTCAGCAAGTTGTTTTCCATGAATAATATGTATTAAGAAGTAACATTGAAGAAGGATTTGTGAAGTGTTACTATAAATTCCTTTTCTGTATAGCTTGCTGTTTTACATGTTACTGTACCATTAACAGCAATCATAGAATTGTCTTCATGTGTTAATCAGTTACTTAGCACTGTGTGAAATTCATTCTTATCAAGGTGTGTCATGTATATGTAAATAGATCTATTTTCTCTGTATAGAGAAATGTACCTATTACTTCATAATTGTAATCTGAGTAGTACTGTTGAGAGGAAGAGTACGGATTATTATATATGAGTAAATGCCATTTCTCAATGTATTCACAGACTGTATATTAAAATATTTTAGGGGCGCCTGGGTGGCTCAGAGGGTTAAAGCCTCTGCCTTTGGCTCAGGTCGTGATCTCAAGGTCCTGGGATCGAGCCCCGCATCGGGCTCTCTGCTCAGCGGGGAGCCTGCTTCCCTCCCTCTCTCTGCCTGCCTCTCTGCCTACTTGTGATCTCTCTCCTCTCTGTCAAATAAATAAATAAATTTAAAAAAAAAATTTTAAATAAAAAAGTAGGAAATAGAGACAAAAAAAGCACACAAGGCTAGAGATTCTAAATATCAGTAAGGTCCATTCTTTGGCTTTTATTATTATAATTATTCTTTCAATCAAGTTGATCCACGCTTCCCTCTGGTCAAAATGATCTACTTTAACATCATAGTGATTCCATTTATAATTGTCTAGAGTCAAGGCTACAGTAGGTGCATTTGTATAAGTTTACTTTGTTTCCCAGAAAAGAGCATTTCTTAGGACTGTAGAAACCTGACCAGGCTTCAGATACCGACTCTTCAGTTTGGACATAGCTGCCTTCACCTCTTTGTTCCTTAGAGTATAGATAACCGGGTTTAAAATGGGAGTAAAGATGGTGTAAAACACAGCAAGGACTTTGTCAACAGAATAAC
>JAQQSY010004949.1:0-11980 GCA_028646535.1 Procyon lotor | reverse complement strand
ATATCATGAATAAATCTTGAAGACACTGTTGAGTGAAGAAAAAAAAAACCCTGTATTTGCATTATCTCATGGTTCGTTCATATGTTGAAAATAAAATCAAATAAATGCCTAAATTTCAGCTGTTTAAACCTTGAACTCTTCTGATATTTATCATCATTTCATACATTTGAGTAAAGTCAAATCCGACTAATTCATAGTTCATATTCCTGGAAGATACCAGGATCTAAAAATAATTGAATTCTTATAACTGAGCTTCTATACATTGTGATTTTAGTCATATCTTTGCAAGTATTCTCTTCCTTATAACTAAAATCACAATGTATAGAAATTCAGTAGAGATAATTAATGGGAGTTGAAGGATTCTTTTAAAAAGATGTTCAAAGAAGTGGAAATGTCACATGAAAGAAAAGCACAATATGAAAGTTTAAAAAAAATAAAAAACTAGCACCCTGAGCAAAGACATGGGACCAAAGAGTGTTCAAAGAATGTCTAAGAGCTTAACCTTCCTGACCTCAGCATAACAGAGAAGAAAATAAAACTTATTTAACATTTCTGGGGCTTCAGAATGTATTGTACATCGAAGGAACACAAGGTAAATTATTGAGACTGTTTCAACCGAGCTTGGCAAAATCCCAACCTGTCATAAACAGGGTTTAAAAAGCTTGATACTGCATAAATAATTTATAGTTTCTAAACCAGAAAACTTTTAAATTTGAAACCCTGCATTGAATAGAGGACTCTATATCAACCACAGGGCACTCATCTCCCTTCAGGACTTGACTGAGATACTTTATAAAAAGGTCACCAACATAAATAAAAGCACGATATTTCATCTCTTATTTCCTATTTTCAAAAATGGAAACCAAACACAGGATATTAAGGAGATATGTCATAGCAATTTTTAGGCAAGCAAGAGTAACAAAAATGCTACCTAGACATTCTCCTATTTATTACGCAAACTGCATACCAGATTACCTTGTTTTTTCTTTTTACAGGAGGTTCAGGTTAATTTTATATTTACCCAAGTTCCATATCATAAAAGATTCCCATGATACAATGTGCTTTTAAAGTTAGGCAAGAATTATAAACTCCTTAAGAAGAAATCTGACTAGAGAGTATTTCCAGATTTTTATAAGAATTTGTTATCTTTCACATTTTCTTTCCCACAACAAACCTGATATAATTTTTTTTAATAACTTGCCTTGACCAACTACACCCAAAGCATTCAACTAGGCTAATATACAAGTATCTCTTTCTTCCCACATTCATGTTTCACTGGTTTACTTATCAGCTTACACGATGGAAATAACAACTATAACTGACAAACAGGTTTGAAAACAAGCACATTTTATCTCAGGGAAGAACAAAACACGTTAGGACGCCTGGTGAGAGCTGACCTGCACTGCCATAGCCATGGCATTTCACGAGGAACAGTCAAAATGTTTTACAAGAGAGAGAGCTTTGGTTAATCTGGCGAGTGTATTAAGTGGAGCTCAGATAAGGACACTTCCACAGTATAAGAAAAACAGCTACTATCTGTGACGTGTTCACTATAGGCCTTGGCACTATTCCAAGTGTTTTACTGACCATTTGGCTGATTTAAATAAATCAGCAGCGATGAGACATGTGTTCCACGTGATAGTGTCCTTAACACAGAAGCAGATTAACTAATTTTTTTTCAAGAGTGGTCAAGGTATCCAGAGTTCCTTTGTATTGAAAACCTTGCATAACTCAGCCCTGAATGACCTGACTAATCTTATCTTCCACTGCTTTCCCATCTAAACCTACTACTCTGGCAAGAATATCTAGCCATCACCCCCATAACAGGGGTTATGTCAGCAAAGGGGTTAAGAGAGCTTTATTTTTCCCCATACTGTTGGGTTGTCTCCATACTGTACCTTAATGGCAATGGGACCATGGCTGGGTTGCCCAGCTTTTTTGAGTCAGTTTCCTTATTAAGAAAAAAAAATAGGAGTAATACAGTAATGAAGATGTACAATACCAACCTCATAAGTGAAATACTGCCTGTAAGGTACTTGGCACATGCTAAGTGCTCAATAAATGTTGCCTATTATCATTGTTTTAGAATAGCATTGATACTATTTTATAATATATTACTAATAATTATTAATATCAAGCACTAATTATAAAGAAGTCTGAAGGGTACCTGGATGGCCCAGCCAGTTAAGCATCTACCTTCAGCTTCAGGTCATGCTCTCAGGGTCGCAGGATCGAGCCCTACATCAGGCTCTCTGCTCAGCAGGGAGTATGCTTCTCCCTCTCCCTCTGCTCCTCCCACCCTGCTCCTGTTCGTGTGCACACTCCCTCTCTCTCATAAATTAAAAAAAAAAAAAAAAAGAAGTTTAAGAACAAATGGGCACTTCTGTCTCATATTTTCTACCACTTAAAATAGGACAACTCTGAGTAACCAGGTACTGCTTTTTTCCTTCATGTAATAAAAATGTTACCAAACTCTAAGACTAATTTATAGCATTCCTGGTTAAACTAAAAAAGACTAAAAAAAAAAAAAATACACATTTAGGGAGTATCTGGGTGGCTCAGTCATTTAAGCAGCTGCCTCTGGCTCAGATCATAGTCTCAGGGTCCTGGGATGAGCCCCGAGTCAGGCTCCCTGGTCGGTGGGGAGTCTGCTTCTCCCTCTCTCTCCCTCTGTCCCTCCCCAATACTCATTCTCTCTTCCATTCTCTCTAAAATAAATAAATAAAAATCTTTTTAAAAAATGCAATTTCGACTTTTGAAGTCTCACATTAAGGTACCATTATTTTGCTTAGTATCAAGTAAACAATACTCCAAAATAGTCAACAGTAATAAAGTATTTCTGTGTGCTTTATATGGACTATCTCATTCAATGTCCAGAAAACAGTAAGCAAGCATTACTATTATCCTTTTTCTTTTCATGTGAAGGAAATGAAGCTTAGAAGTCTTGGTAACTTGCCTAAAGTCACATACCCAGTGAGTACTGGAGTCAGGATTTGAACTAAGTCTAACGCCGGAGCCAAAGTTTTAAAGCTCTGTGCTATGCTGCCAGGATTCTCACTGATGATGATAAAAAATTCAAGGGCTTACGAGGTTAGATGAGAGTTCCAGAACAAGGGTGAAGGTTGCAAGTCCTACTGATAATGTTCCTTCCAGCCCTACTCCAAGTGCTGTTTCACAGGAATAGGAGAGATGTTATGATATATTGGGAAGACCACAGATGGTTGGGTACTTGGGAAGTAATGTAAATCTGAGATATCGCACAACCTTTGTGAAAGCTTTTCTTTCTGAAAGGGATCCATTTTAAGACAATGTCTGACTCTCATGGTTTGAGGAATGCTGAGAACTATAAACATTTTCTAATGTTCTGCTAGCAAATATCCTGTACTGTAGGGCCCACAGTCATGGTAATGGGGACAGGGAGAGACATGGTTCCTGATTATCTAACAATGACAGAGTTTTTAACTATAATAATTGTTGCAGTTTATTTACTGCTTGTGTTCCCACTAAACTCTTGGGTCTTCCTTCATGCCATCTCTTCCCCACTCTAAACTCCTGACATTTCCTATTGTTTAAATAAATCTATCAAATTATACCCAGTCACACCCTGGGCAGCTTTTCTTGACTATACTAGCTCACCATGATTGCTCCTGGATGTGAATTCTTAGTGTGGTTGCTGTCCCCATCCGTTTTCACATTGCTGACTGGTTTTTCATGCGCACTTGCCCTATCTCTACTTACACAGAGATTATAAATTTCTTGAGAATTGCACTACGTCTTATATGTCCCATCATCCTCAGTATCTTCCTTGTGAAACACATTCAACCAAAATACATTGATTTTCTACTTGAAGGAAACATAACCAGAGGATAGCAGCACTGGAAATCATTTCGCGTTCGGATTTTTCCTACTCACTATTGTGATCGGCATACCAAAGAGGAGGAACAGAATGTGATGTGATGGAACTACAGGCAGGGAACGGGGGCAAGCTTGAGAGAAGAAATTTCAGTCACCTCACTGTTAACACGAACAATCCCAAAATGAATAAACAGAAAAAACTAAGCCTTGACTATTCTCTAAGTTATTAATGCTGGAGACCCTTCAACATAGCATGAATCAGGAATTCCATGGCCTGCAGATGAGGTAGCAATGATAGCACTCATGTCCGAAAAACACAACATCAAAAAAAACCAAGGCTCAAAGACGTTAGCTTATTTTTCTCTAAAAACAGAGCTGCTTAACATCAGAGCTTAGATGAAAATGTGGGCCTCATTTCTTGCATTGTCTCTCATTGAACAATATGCAAATGATTATCAAAAATTTATTTTCATTTTATAAGACTTGACTCATTATGACACTAAAAAAAAATCTAGGGTATCATTAGAATCAATTTAGGATTATTTAAAATAGAATCAAGCTAATAAGGCTCTGCCGCAAGTTCCCTTATCCCTCACCTAGGACCTTGACATTTTAATGAAAGATGCAACTTCAATAATTATTTTTCAAATTACATATTTATTGTTTTATTTTTACCTTTAATCTTAAGGCAAAAGACTGATGATATATTTCAGTTTTCATATAGTGGCAAGTAAGGATTTTTCCATTTTTTTAAATTTTCAAAATACATTTAAGCTATTTAAGGATAATTTTCAAAATCATGAAATGTGCTGGAAAAAAGAAAATAAGAATTATCGCATGGAAAGCACAGCCACCAAGACATGTCTTGATCACCAAGAAGATGAACCACTAAGAGCAACCGATTTTCACATATATCAAAAGATATAAAGTCCTGATGTTGATGTTTAAGCCATTTTGGTGGTAAACCTGTCTTCAAAACAAAGCTATTTAAAAGTGTATCCTTAATGAAGAAAAACTAAATTTTTCATTAAAAAATATGCACTTAGAACAATCTTGAAGGATTTCTGAAAGATATTTAGTGAAGACTCACAGAGCCTGTCTTTGAGTCTCAACACCGTCCCTGCTCCTCCCTGCAGCCCAGCAGCCAGTCCACCAGCAAGGTCTGCCTGCTCCACGGACACCAGCGTCTATCTCTAGGTCTCCCTGTCTCTATCACTCTTCTCTTCCGCATCACTAGCATCTCTTATCTCTGGACTAATAGCATTGCTGCTTTTTAAGTTTACTTTTGTATTTTTCCCCTTGGTTGTGGGTACTCGTATCTTCTTTTCTATATGTTATCTATTTTCAAAACTTTATACAATGAATATATATTATTTAATAATCATAAAACCATGAATGAATCCTTTTAAGATGCATATTCTATATTATTAAATGTTTATACTTATATATTACATAAATGTAATATACATTATAAAATACAGATTTAGCACTGAGCCAGACACTTTCATGCCACCCTCATTTATCCACTCCACAAAACTGTCCTCATCGAGATCATGAAGGGCCTCCACATTGCCAAGCCCAGTGGTCAGTTCTCGGGCTTCAGCTTATTTGATCTACTGGTGGCATTTAGCACTCTCTCTTCCTTGAAAAATTTTATTTGATTTCTAGCACATCCAGTGCTCCTGGTTTTCCTTTTACTTTCTTGGCTGCTTCCTTCTTTGCAATCTCCTCCTCTTTTCCCTAAACTTCACAATATCCCAGGATTCAATCCTTGAACTGTCTCTTCACTCCCTCTAATCCAATGTCATGGTTTTAATGACTGAAACCTCCTAAATGTGTATCTCCTGCCCAGATCTCTCCCCTGAAAATCCCACTCCTATAGCCAACTCTCTATCTACCCTCTGCACTTAGATGTCTTAGGCATCCCAATAAACTTCACCCTGGAAATTCCCTTGGCCTCTTATTTTCAGGACCCCATGTCATCTTCCTGGTTTCCATCTTTGTTTTGGTGAAAATTCCCTAATAAATTTCTGAAAAAGGATGCATCAGAGGCAAAAGATTTGAGGCCTTGCCTTCAGAAATATCTTTATTCTACTTTCACAGTTGATTGGTAGTTTGGCTGAAAATAGAATTTCAAGAAATGTCTTGTCTCTATTTATTTTTGCTCTGTCTTCCAGAAATTTCTCAAAACTTGTAATGAATTTTTTTTAAAAAATCACTGTTCCATTTTTTTTTCCCAAGGACCCTTTCTACACTCCAAAGGTACTTTTGTTTCTAGTATCCCTTTCTTGTTGAGGATATGCAATACCTTCTATGGTACTTAATCTATGGTACTTAATAATAATGTCAAATAACATCTGATTCTCCTCTTGTTGAAGACACAGGTAGGATTGCATTTTCTTATCCCTTGAAGTCAGCATACCCATAAGTCTTGCTTTGGTCAAGTAATTTGAGAGTAAGTGAGTCTTATCATTTCTAGATGAAAATATTTAACTCCAGTGCTAAAATCCTCAGCTTCTCTTCCTTATAATAGTGATGGTGGAGGCATGTATTGATATGAAGATCAAAGCAGCTTGGAATACTGAGCTTGGATTACACAGAAAACAGCAGCCCAGGAGAAAAATGTGGACCTGCCGCAGACATTGCATGAACAAGCAAAAAAAAAAAGTTTGTATTTAGGTACCCAGATTTGGGGGTTGTTTGTTATCACATCCTGATTGATTCAATCTTTGGTACATACCATAACAACAAACATCAAATATATTACATAGGTTTAGTGGATTGATAGCAGGTGCTGAAGAAACTGATATCAAAGGCAGGAAAGATGGGGATTCATGCTATGTAATTACAAAATCGTTGGTACAACTATGAACCAGGAGTCAGACTATATTATTGACCTCACAGTCACAAAGGTAGGGGTAAGAGAAACAGAACTGAATTCTGTGACAGGTTTCTGTGGGTAGTGTTTGACAAGATAAAAGAAATAGATGAGAAAAGAAAAGAATTGCCTAGCCTTCAAATAGCAATGAAAAGAAAGAAAAAGAGTCCAGAAATCTGAGGACATGTTAGAAGTAAACTAATTTTCAAACACAAGCAGTATGATATAAAATTGAGAAAGTCCTAAAATTAGGGAGGCTAATTAAAATTCATTCTTAAGAAAGGATTAAAGTTATGATATAGTTGCCATAACCATTATCAAAGTCTCTGGGTAGTTTAAGTCTTCTTGGATCACACAGTAAATTCTTTTAACTAGATAAAAAGCATAAGGAGATGCTTTCTTATTGGAATCTAATGACCAAAATCTTAAGCTGCTCAATTTCCTCAGAGATGATGCTTCAATCTCCTCTCTGGGAAGTATAAGCCTATCTAGGAATAATCTTACTGAGTGGAGGAAGGGAGAAAACTGAAACCTTTCCATTCAATATAAACATTTTTATTTAATCTCATTGTTCTTCAGGATAATACCCAAAGCACCAGAGAATAAATCTCTATTCTCCTATTCACTACACATAATGTAGCTATTGTTGTCTCCCATCCCATAGAGATTTTTTTTCTGTCTGAGTTCATTCCTTTTTGTCTCTTCTCTGTCATTTTTTTTGGAATTATGGGAGGGGAAAAGGAAAACATAAGTGTCCAATGAACCGTATTTAACCAGAAGTCTACAATAGCCCTTACCTGATCTCCCTCTTTCCTTTTCAGTGCCCTATGAACTATTCTCAACACCTCAGCCAGAATGATCCTTAAAACATAATTCATATAGTTTCCTTGTATTAAATCCTCTTGGGTATCCATTACATTAGAATAAAATTCAACCCTTCCACCCCTGCCAACCATGATCTACAGGTCCACACATGATCTAGCCTTATAGATATTTTTTTATCACATCTCACCACATTATCTCCTCATTTTCTATGTGTTAGCCACTCTAGATTTGTGTATGTTCCTTGAACATGGCAAGATCATCTCTACCTTAGGGCTGTTTCTCCTGTTGTTTCTTCTAGGAATCCTCCATCCCTAAGTTAATACAGGGCTGTTCTTTTTCATTCAGTTCTCAGTTCAAATATGACCTTTTCAGAGATGTTTAAAACAGCCCGATTTCACCCCACTGCCAGTCTCTATATCATACCTCTTGGTTTTATTTCTTTCTTACAGTACTTATAATTCTCTTGATTATCCCTTTATATTACATATCCATTATCTGTGTCTCCTTCCAGTCGAACCCCTTCCAGGAGAATGTGAACTTAAGAGACCTGGTTTGTCTCATTCATCAATACTTACCTAGTATGGAATATTACCTGGCAAGATTAGGTACCCAGCATATCTTTAAACCAATAAATCCATGACTAAAGAAATCATTTCTATATTATTTTCTAAATTAGAATTACTTTTACACTTCATTTATCATTTAACTCTGTCAAATTGAACTTAAAAAAAAAGTATATGAGTATTTCTCCTTTCTAGCTACAGCAAAAATATAACTTACAGAAGAGTCTTGCTGAGAACAGCAAGAAACATGGGATAAAATACTACTACTACTATTAGTATCGGTATTACTATTACTACTACTAGTAGTAGTAGTAGTAGTAGTAGTAGTAATGATCAGAGAGCCATAGAGACAATAATTGAAGGAACAAGATCATGGACAGAAAAAAAACCCACAAATCAGTAAGCCAATGTTCTGTGAATTCATTTTCCTTGAGTTATTTGTCAACTGCAGAATAGCAATTACAAGATTAGAGGCCAGAAATCCTAATAGAGCAAAATCCCTAATAGGAGGTAGAGAGTCCCGCAGAGCTTTAGGCAATATCATTGCAGCAAGAAAGAAGTGCAGAACACCAGAAAGAGTATGAAGAAAATCTAAATGAATATTAATTGTACTAAACAATAATAATGTCTTATGAAGGTTTAGGTAGATGTAGGATTTAAATGACTTAAAAAATAACATAAATGGCAGGATTAGCGGGAGTAAATGTAGTTTATTCTAAGTAGAGCATGTGTCTGGGAAGTGAAAAAATACAAATTTATATTTGACTTTATTCAGCAATGAATGCATATTTTAAACACTAAGATAACTACTAAGAGAACAGAAAAAATAGTGTGTAACTAAAAAGATAATTGGAGAAAAGGGAATAATTTTCTTAACTTGATTAATCTAAAAGAAGGTAAGAGTATAAAAAAAGATAAAAACAAGGAGGAAATTAGGAAATAAATAAGATTGTAGATATAAATTCAAATAAATTGGTAATCGGCACTTTGATTAATTAGTCCATATTAGGAGAGTAAAATTATCAGATTTGATTTAAAAAAAGACTAATGCTGATTACAAGAGTCAAATTTTAAATATAAGAACACAGGTAGAAAGGCAAAGATGGAAAACATGAAAATAAGGACCAAGAGAACATCATTGTAGCTATTCTAGTATGGCAAAGTATTCTTAAAGACAAGTATTTTTAAAGATAAAGACCACTTCTTTACAATGATTAAATAACCAATTTACCAAAGACATAAAACAATTCTAAATTTATATGCACTCAATAATGTAGCTTCAAATATATAAAATAAATGTGCATGAGTGGGAGACTTTAATATCTCTAACTGATAAAAGAAATACAAAAATCCAGTAAAGATCTGATAGACTATACATTTATGTGTATACACACACAAATATATATATATGATATACATTATGATATAAATATACACACACACAATCCTGCCCTGCCCCAAGAATGTCAGGATATATATTAATTTTAGGAACTTTACAACATCAGTGTAACATTTATCAAAACAAAACTTATGTTGATCCATAAAGCAAATCTCAGCCCAGGTAAGGAACTGAGATCTTTCAGAGTATCTTCTAGGACCACAAAGAAATTAACTAGAATCCAACAACAACAAAACTAGAAAATCTCCACATTTTGTAAAAATGAGGGGATAGACTTCTGCAACCCACGAATCAAAGATACCTAGCAAGACTAATAAGAAAAAAAATATATGTTGGGAAGATCCAAGGATACCACACCATAGGTCATACAAATATTAAAAAAGATAATGAGACGATTTTATGAAAAAACCCTAATAAAAATAAATTTGAAAATTTAAATGTAGACAAATTCCTAGAAAAGCTTAACTCAGCAAAAAGAAAGAAGTCTGGTTTTTTTGCATTTTTCAAGATATTAACTCTTAATTTAAAACCGTCACACAAGGAAATCTCTAGACTTATATAACATTACTAGAAACAAACTTTCAAGGAAGAAACATCAATCCTGATCTTCCACAAATGCTTCCAGAAGTTAGAAAAAGAGAAAAAACTTCTCAATTCATTTTATGAGATCACTGTAAAGCAAAATCTAATTGGGCATTACAAGTTAGGAAAATCATAAGCTAACTTCTATTGACCACGGATATAAAACCCCTAAGTAAAATATTAGCAAACCTAACCCAGCAATATATAAAAAGGATAGCACATATCATGACTCTAGGGAATATTCAAGAAATATGAGATCAGTTTAACATTTGAAAATCGGTGCAATCTTCCATGGTAACAGATAAAAAAGAATTATAAAAACAGTTCAACAAATGCATAAAAATATTTGATTGAAGAAAACACTACAGGAAACATAATTTCTTTTTTTTAAGATTTTATTTATTTTACAGAAAGAGAACACAAGCAAAGGGAACAGCAGAGGAGAGAGAGAAGCAGGCTCTCTGCTGAGCAGGGAGCTGGATGCAGGGCCAGGACCCTGAGATCATGACCTGAGCCAAAGGCAGACACTTAACCAAGTGAGCCACCCAGACGCCACTCAAACATAATTTCTACGGGTGAATTTTTGAAAGCTTTTTCTCTACGATTAGGAATAAGAAAAAGGTGTTCTTATCACTACTTCTATCCAACTTTTATCCTTTCCTCTCCATCTCATCTCCACTGTTCTATTTTTTTCTTTTGGCCAAGTGCATATGTTTTAACTTACATTAGCAAAATGCGCTCAATAAGAGGCTCTATAATATTTGAACATGGGACAAAATCCTCTTCTTAAGTACATTCTGATGGTTTTTCACATGGGTAAAATACATTGCTATTGAAAAGGTTATATGTTCTATCTCTTAAGCACAATTACCCTAATTCTATATAAAGATATTTTTCATTCAATTTGGGGGACACTAAATGCTAAGTATGACCTTGGGCAAGACACGTGCATTAACTGTAAAGAAGGGATAATAGTTCCTGGCTCATAGAGCTGCCATTGTTTGGAATGGAGCCTAGAAGAGGGTAAAGTGTTATCTAAGTGCTTATTAAATAAATAAGTAAAATCAACACTTTAATTAAGCATGTAACTTCAAAATAAGATATTCACACTTAAAATTAAGAAGACTTCATGACCTTTATTTATAGGAGATACTTTATGTGATAACAAACCCAATTCAATAAGATTACCTTCAAAACACTGCATATACTTTTCATTCATATTTGAATAAATACCTTAAGCTGATTTAGCACTCCCCTCTGAAGCTCTTATCTAAGAAGCAGACCTTAATAAAGCTCCAAGACATTCAGCTGGTCCAAGCCCTCAAGCTTTGGGGACAAAGGCCTTTTCCCAGATTCAACACTGTTGGACGTCCTGTTGAATTAACTATCCCTGCCAGTCATCTCTGCAGGGAACCATGAGGCAGACTCACCTTATTTGTAAGGCACCACCTACCAGGCCCTTCAAAGTACAGGGGGAAATACATGATAAATAATAAAACACACAAACAGAAAGGCCAAAACTAGCTCTCAACAATATGCATTTCTTGCTGATCTGAACAGGAAAGAAGGGAAGAAACCATCTCATATATAGTATATATCAATACCATATTATTATAGAAATTGCATTAAAAAATTGTATGCAGTAAGTTTCAAAAAATTTGATCACTTACATTTTACAAATGCACAGCAAATCGCTATTCTAAAAGTTTAATGCCTAGATAATATTCTACATATTGTTTATGACTGTCTTCCCTCATATTTTGCTTATTCTACCTATGTGCTTTGGACTAAACTGTATCCACCCTCCTCCCCCACAAATTCATATACTGAAGCCCACTATGATGGTATTTGGAGATGGGACCTTTGGGAAATAATTAA
>JAQQSY010004948.1:0-11981 GCA_028646535.1 Procyon lotor | reverse complement strand
CTGGGGCAAATAATACATTATATGTTAATAAAAATTAATTAAAAAAAAAAAAAAAAAGAATATAACTTGGGTTAAAAAGCCAAGTTCTTGGACTAATTAGGGATCACTTATGTGACTTCTGAGAAATGGAGACATCTTTGTTGGAGTGTGAAATTACTTAAAGGATGAGCGTTTATCCATGAGAAATTTTTAATTGATGTATTAATTATATTTTCAAAAAATAAAAAAAAAAAGATCTGAATTTTAAAACCACATTTGGGGAGTGAGGAAGAGGCAGTTGATAAGGAAGACTGACAGGTGGCTGGTAAGTAGGAATGGGAATTCAGGGGGAAGAAAGATCCTGAATGTCCAATTCTGAGCCCTCCTGTGGGATTCAGACTGGCATGAGTCTGATACTAGAGCTGGAATTTATGATTATGACTCCAGTCATAAAATGCCAATTTTCCCATACCAGCTGAGCTCATTCCCATGGTCTTTTTTCCATATCCTCTGAAGTTGGAGCAAGAAATCTACTCCAATAAGTCAGACACATTCCCCATCCTGTGTGTAGACAAATAATACTCCAGATCTCAGCGGGGCGGGAGGGGGGGGTGGGATCTGCTCTTAATTTTAGTTCCTCTGAGATACCTATTTGTTTTATTTTAAACATCACTAAAGACTTATTTCTCCCCATTTATTAATACATCTCAATTCTCTGTTTCCTTTTTAAATTTTAAGTAAAGTCTTATATCTTACTTCTTTCCCCATCTCTTTGTTTTTCTTTTATTCATTCATTCAATATATATTGTATCTCTAATAAGTTCCAGACATTGTACAAGGCATTGTGGAGCTATATTACTGAATCAGCGGTTACCCCAAAATCTTACCAGTAAAGAGGTTAGGAAACATATGCTATCTAATGACATATGCAGGATAGAACATCAGAAGTCTTAAAAAGAAGCACAAATAAAGAGGGAGAATTGAGACTTCATGGTCCTTGAGTTGGCCCTTGAAAAACAGATAGGTTTTTAGATATGCCCATGTAAGAGCTAGTCCAAGAAAGGTGTCTTTGTGTGCTCGGGCTGCCATAACAAAATATCACAGACTGGGTAGCTTAAACAGAGAAATGTATTTTCTCATAGTCTGGAAATCAGAAGTCCCAGATCAAGGTCATGGAGGGCTGGTTTCTGGTGAAAGCCCTCTTCTTGGCTTCCAGATGGCCCCTTTGTCCTCACATGGCTTTTCCTCTAAGTTTGAATGTGGAGAGACAGAATGAGCTCCCTGGTATCTCCTGTAAGGACACTAATACTATTAGATCAGGGGCCCATCGATTACTTCTTTGGAGGCCCCATCGCCAAACACAGCCACATTTGAGAGTCAGGGCATCAACATATGAATCGGAAGGTGGAGCAAGGGGGGAGACACAACTATTCAGTCCTTGACCAGGGAACTGAGAGAGAAGAAAGAGGGAACAGGCATCCTAACGGAGAGAAAACCATGAAGTGAGACAGCAAAGAGAGCAGCATTTGGGGAACACTGTGTAGTTGAATTGGGTTCTAAAGCCCATAAAGAGTAACAGCGAGAACAAGGTTGGAAGGCTGGTCGGGCCAGTGGGTGGTGAACTGAACATCAGGGTTAGAGATTTAGATTTCATTCTGTAGGCACTCGGAGCTATAAAGTAGAAGAGCTGCAGTATACAAAATTAACCAATAGCACCAGAGTCGTGAAGCTGGGGCCCTGCCAATGTAGGAATTTGGGAAACTCCTGCCACTCCAAGTAGAAAAAAACCTTCACAGTTTACAAAGCACTTTCCCATCTGCTATCTTGACTGACCTTCACAATTAGAGCTAAAGGATACACCATTTCTCCAGCCACATGTAGGACAAAAAAAAAAAAACACAGATATAACTATCTCGTGCCACAGGAGTCCCCAGAAAATAGGGCACCACAGCCTCGGTTCTAGAAGTCCACACCTGAATCACAGCTACTACCACTGGGATTTGTAAGGTAATTATGAATCTTAGAGCAAACATGAGCTTTCCCAGGCTGGCCTAAATTCTTGATCATAGGTGAGACTTCCTGATACATTTTTCGAAATTCTTTTTTTTTTTTAAGATTTTATTCATTTATTTGACACAGAGAGAGAGATCACAAGTAGGCAGAGAGGCAGGCAGAGAGAGGGGGGGAAGCAGGGTCCCCGCTGAGCAGAGAGCCCGATGTGGGGCTTGATCCCAGGACCCTGAGATCATGACCTGAGCCGAAGGCAGAGACTTTAACCCACTGAGCCACCCAGGCGCCCCTCGAACTTCTAAAAAAAAAAAAGTTCACATAAAACAAACCCACATAGAAGTGCCTAAAACATAAATGTAAAGTAGCTGACTGTAGAATTTATCATCCAAAACAGAACCCGTTTGAGAGTGAAAAAAGGGTGCTATTAATAATTAACCTAGTTTGAGGCTTAAACTGGGACAGTCCCAAGCAAAGATTATGTTCACCTTGTGATAAAAGGAATCGTCCCCTAGTTGAGAAAGACCATCTAGATCTCCCCTCTCCTCCAGCCTAGATGTAACCACTATCCTTACTTTTGGAGTAATCACTGTCTCTTGTTCATTTTTTTAACTTGGGAATTCCCAGAAGGAGAGCAAGGACAGACCCTAGAACACAACAGGAGTGTACTAGACCTAGGTCTAGTGTCAGTGCCAACACTCTTTAGGCTCTACGCACATTGTGCAAGTCATTTAAATATCCTCAGCCTTGGTTTTCTCTTGTATAAAAGCAGAAAAATCCACATCGTGAAGGAGGCAAAAGGGAGTCATTTTCAGTAAAGACACAACTCGGGGCATTTGGCATGGTTTTATACCCACAATGAATCTTCCTCATTATCTCGAGAAATCACCATTTTTAAAGGGCTGTATCAGCTTTATGGGCTCCTCTTCCATTATTTAGAAGCAAGACTAAAAATACCTCCCTCACATCATTTCCCTAGTTAGAGCCAAATGAAAGAAATAATAAGGTTAATAAGAAAAAGGAAATAAGGAGAGTTAATAAAAGATTAACTACCAAGCCTAGAAGCTGCACAAATCCTTCTGTGCTTGCTGGGCAAACCTTTCCTCCCTAGCAACGTGACATTTGGAGGCTTTGCTTTCCAGGGGATGCTCATTTAATATTCACAAAGAAAGTTATGTGGTGGAGGCTTGTTAACTCTGGGAACAGAGACTAAACTGTCCAGACCACCTCACCTGACACAATTACGCTCTGAGTTATAGGTCAAATTACCATACGCGGCCCCAGGACCCCGGTTCCCTCCGCGAGCATCCCTGCGAAGCTCCATGTGCCCTTCTTGGCTTCTGCTTGTAATGAATTAAATATATAAGTCAGATTCCTAGATCAGGCCACAGATCTGCCATCGTTTGAACGATCCTAGGGAAAAAGCCCTCACTTGTAACTCTGTTGAAAATGTGTTCATTCTAGTCCAAGAACAGGCCACAAACTCAAAAGCCTACAGGGGTGAGTAAAGCGGGCGGGACAGGGATGGCGGCAAGCAGGCGAAAGGGGCACATTCTGGGAGAAGGGGCAGCCTTTACATTCTGGCCACGGCAACTGGGCAGAAATGCAAGGCTCGTGTGGCCAACATTTCTACTTTCCCAAGAGAAGCCAGAAGTTCATATTTTATGTAAAACCTTCTGATTTACAAATGCGGGCAATGAATTCAATTTTAAAAGCACCGGAAAAATTCAATTTTAAAAGGCCTCTCCAGAATCTAGGCCCGTAAATCTGTTTCCCAGCCTGGCAGGGAATGAAGAGTATACCAGGTTCAACACCCTTCTTTCATAGACGGGGAAAATGAACTGCCAAGTGGACGCATGGTTTTCCTACCGCCAAGTTTGGCAGCGGGGCCAGATCGAGAAAGGAGACCTGCTTTGGGTCTCCTGCATCGCTTCTCATTCCACAAATGAGAGAGTTGATGGCTTTAAGCCTAGTTAAAAAGTTAGTAGACCCAAGTCTGGCTTATGGGGCCCCCAGAACAGAATCGATACGCCGTTCTCTTTTCCTCTCTCGAGCTGCTGGGGGCGCTATTGTGATGAAGCAGGAGAGCAGCATTAGAACAGAACGTTTTTGCCCCCAATTGATTTTCCCCTCACCTGCGGCATACCAGGCTGCATGGCTCTGCTCCATGAAAGGAGGGGCTGGCACGTTCCCATTGGGGAAGGGGATCGGTACGGTCATCAGTCCAAGACAAGCAAGGCTCACGCAGCGGGAGAAGATTAAGTACAAAACTTACATTCACATAACACACCCATTAACCTCAGTGGGAGCTGTGCTTGCGGAAACTGCGGGGTCAGCAGTTGAATGGAGGCAGGAATGAGGCACTAAGGCTCAAGTCATAGTTATTATTAGGATTGTATAATTCCAGCCCCATATTTGCAAAAGAGTTCGTTTTTATTACCTAGTGAGCTCTCCCTCTACTGACTCTTCTGGCAGGGTCTTCGAAAAAACCTGTTTAGACCTCATCTGAGCCGTCTGTGCGGTTGAAGAAACTTGGCAAATCACAGAGGTCAGGAGAGGGGCCAGCATTTGGAAAAGAGGCTTAGCTGTCTGGGTTCTGCAGGCCCACGGGGTTCATCATCTTTGATTGTTAGTGATCTGGGCCTAGGACAGCGCCTGGTACAGAGTAGGTACTTAATAATAAGTGACATTCCTTGCCCAGCTCATCTAGCAGACCTCCCAATCTAATAAGGCAGAATTAGTCACTCCTTTGCTGCTTCCTAGGAGCCATGCAAGGAAAGGCCAAGAATCAATAAGAGAAGCAGGCTCTGCTGCTGTCTCGGCATAGAGGCATGCCCTTTCAGCCATATGTGGCTGGAGGTGGGGCTGGGGTGGGATCCTGTTTAAGCTTCTGCTGGGTTCCCTCTAGTAGGTAAGCTGAAAAGCCTCTGCAGGCTTCCCTGATTTTTAAAAAATGTTTGTTTGTTTGTTTGTTTGTTTGTTTGTTTGTTTGTTTGTTTTAGAGAGAGAAAGAGAGCATGAGCAGGGGGAGGGGCAGAGGGAGGGAGAGAGAGAATCCAGAAGCAGACGCCCCTCAGGACTCCATCCCAGGATGCTAGGATCATGACCTGAGCCGAAATCTAGAGCCGGCCACGCAACCAACTAAGCCACCCAGGTGCCCCTTACCTGATGTTTAAATAAATTCTCTCCCTGTGAAAACAAAAGGACTGAACATACTATGTTTGGTACAATAATCAATTAAGAGAAAATCTGCTCCTTAAACCCATCAAGGCCACTATCATTTTTTTTTTTTTTTACTGTAAGCTCTACACCCAACATGTGGCTCCCACTCACAACCCCGAGACTAGGAGCTGCATGTTCTACCCACCGAGGCAGCCAGGCACCCCCATGAGTCCAGTATCTTCGGAAGTGTTCACAGCTACAGAATTAGGCCCCTGCTTCTCTGACTCTGCTGTTAGTAAGCGTAACGTGTATGAAATGAAGGTTAACAAGTAACCTACGTGGTAGGTAAATAGGCAGCGGCTACAGTGCTTTACACTTTTCTGCGTATCTGAAAAGGTGGTAACACATTGTTGGGAGGAAAGTTTCCTGCTGTCAGAAGAGCGACAGGCAGCTTCCTAAACCCTGCTGTAGCAGCAAGCTGGTCTGCAGCTTGGCCTGCCGTCACATTCGGATAGCTAGTAACAATTTAACTAGTAACAATTTAACTAGTAAAGATTTAAACCACGGGCCACCCACCCTTTCAAAGAACTTCAGCAGATGAGGAAACAAAGGCACAGAGACGTTAAATAATTTTCTCAAGGCCAAAATGCCAAGTGGAAAAGAACTATCAAGTTTGCCATCGGACTTCTGCTCCTCCTCATCATCCCATCCTGTCTCTGGCGCTTAAAGGAGAGGTATCCTCTGTGAGAAGGGACGTGTGCTCCTAGTTGTCTTTCTCGCCTATTTTGAATATTATATAAAATATAAAAATATAATATTTTATAATACTTTATATTATCTAGTAAATACTTTGCCTAGATTCCAGATCAAATACAAGTCTTACGATCTATATTTTTGTTGGAAAATAACGTAGAAGGTGCATTATTCTTAGGAAGAGCACAACACGAATTTCCACATTCCAGTTCAAACTCATCCCTCAACATCTTTGGGGGGAACTGAGAATTCAGAATGACAAGCGATTGCCTAAAACCTCCTCCCTCTAAATTTAGAACTAATAAACCAAATAACCAGAATGTCCTTTCTTTTCATCCTTTCCCCCTCTAGCAGGACCACCTTGGACTCATAAATGATAAAGAATGCTTAATCCCACCTGTACCAGTCTAACAAATGCTGTCACTGAAGTAGGTTACGACTGGGCAGATACTGAACTCTAGAACCACAAAAGCGTTGTTTAGAATCAAGGTCACAGAGATGAATAGAGCTCAAAAGATACCACCCAGTCTTCTCCTTAGTCTGTAGTAGTAAGTCAGGTCCTATGGTTGAACCTACTCAGAAATCTGAATTTCTCCATTTTTAGTAGCTTTATTAAAAGAGGGGTCTGGAATATAGAATCCATTCCAATGTTTTACAAATATGAGAATATTTATAAATATTCTCATACCCCTAATAAAAAAATCTTCTGGGTCATGGCTCTCCCACCTTGTTTTTTTGCACTGAAGACAGAGGAATTTGTTGAGATTTTTCTCCTTAAAACTCTTCATCATTTGACGGCTGTTTTTAAAGGAACCGATCAGCTCCTGATCACAAGGATCATGGCTTATGTATGACTTAACACCGTACTGTGTCCCCTGATAAAGTCTTCAAGTGGAACTGGACTTCAATTAAATAATGTTCTCATTTCTAATGATGACATCATCCTGAAATAGTCCTCCATCTCATTCTTTAACTATGGAAGCTAGAACTAAATCTAATAGTTTCCTAGAAGTTTAACCGGGGCCTGTTATAAAAAAAAAAGAAAACCCACTGTTTTCATATCTCTTACTTCTCTTTTTAAAAAACTATCACTCTTTCCCTGACCCGGTTAGGATTTACTAGAGATAGTCACTATGATGTCATTCTTTAGGATCTAATGAGGTCAAAGAGATTCATTATTTTATTTGTTTTCTTCATTCAATTGCAAAAAAAAAAAAAGTGTTTGATTAATTTGTTATCTGAAGAGCACTCCTACCAAATTTGATTTCTCAATTTTCTTGGCGTGATTAGCATGATTTCAGTAGGAGCTTTGTTTTACGGGCAAACATGGTGAAAGTCTAAAAGGTGCTATGCAGGTCAGAAGGAAAATGTTTTTCCTGAGACCCTCCGCCAACCGGCCATTACTCCTGAAGCCCTTCTTGCTCACTGGCCAAGCCTGAAGACCCCGTCTCAGTTCCACATCTGACCGCTAAGTGGCACCAGAACTTTGAGTTAGCAAAGAGAAGAAAACCTGCTTAACCAGCCTTTACTGTCATTTGCTATGAACCTTCAACTAATACCTTATAAAAAATAATTCATTATTTTTATCAATGATCTAGAATATAGTGGCTTTTGCGCCATTTGTTCTTTTATTCTTTCGTATGGTCTGTGCTACGGGGAAGGGTAGATTAAAAGACCTATGTAAGTCCTTCGCCTTCTGCCCCTTTCTTCCGGTCACCTGTAAATTATGGACAGCAGCCTCCAGCAACAACAGAGGAACACCTGGGCTTTGCATTGTCAGACTCTCCTGCAAGCTTGAATGGATCTGTGATTATATCCTGTCAAAAGGCAAACCAAAATGAAAGGACAAGTTAAAGGTGTTTGGATGTACCGCAACACTCATATTTTAGTTTGACTGAGGCTGGCTTACCTAGGAGGTAGATAAAATGTTATAATTCCATGGGATCCTTGGGTTTCAGCTATAAAGGTGGCTGTCTCGTCCTGAAGCTTCTAACCAAGTTTTTACTACTTTCCTTTTTTAAAAAAATATTTTATTTATTTATTTATTTGCCAGAGAGAGAGAGAGAGAGCACAAGCAGGGGGAGCAGCAGCCAGAGGGAGAAGCAGCCTCCCCACTGCGCAGGGAGCCCAATGTGGGACTTGATCCCAGGACTCTGGGATCATGATCTGAGCCAAAGACAGACACTTAATTGACTGAGCCACTCAGGCGTCCCAAGTTTTTACTACTTTCAAGGTAAATGTCACTTAAAGCTTCCTAAAGGTGGTCCTTAGGGGACCAGGAAAGTTGATTTTGTTTCATTTTGCTACATGGGAGTCCCATTTGTACATGCCTTTTACCCTTCTGGAACTGAATACCAAAATGCTGAAACTTCATTCCTTCCCTTACTCTCATCTCCAGAAACATGTGTGCAAGACAAGAAGGCTAGTCCTAGACACCAAAGCCATTGTTAGCAACTGTTGATGTTCAGATATTGAGATTGCCAACAACAGCTGGCAAGACCTCAGGGCAGAGTGAGTGGAATTTTCAGAAGACAAGATGGTAGGCTTTATTTTTCCTCCTTTCATCTCCAAATGAGATACCTCCAACAACAGCACCAGTTGGGCCAGAGAAAAACCAGGCACAAAGGCAGGAAATCAAGAGCATGAATAAGCCACCTCAGATAGTGATGATGAATTCATTAAACATAAATGTACATTCTTACTATTGATCATTGGTCTCTGCAAATGGAAGGCAGGACAAGACAGGCACAGACCTTACATTCATGAAGGACAGTCTTATGGACCACTCCCTTTACTGATATAACCTACAGGGAGTCTGGTCTCCCCCAGCCCTCAGTTTCTACTTTTCTAGAATGAAGATGCCTGTCTGGGTCTGGGTTCTCTAACAGGTAATAAGCTAGCGTCCAGGAGGGGATCTCCATGCCTGGAAGAGGGCTAGCTGTGTGAGTCGCTGCTGTCAGGCCCTCTGGTCCACTCTTTATTTCCTCCTCTTGTTACATTGGAATTCTAGCCATAAGAGGTAGCCTCTCCTCCTTTTCACCCAGGAAAATGATTTTCCGCTCTTCTTCCCACCCCATGGCTTCTCTACGAATAAGAGATAATGAGATCAAAATCACCTCCTAATGCATGCTCCCACCCCTAAAAGATCCCAAGACTTAACAGAAATAAAAGGTGAGACACGTTGATAAACAGTCCTTTCCAGCACCAACATCCTGTGATTCTATGAGAAGTGTGGATTACGAAGAGCTAGTACAGCATATAGGGTAAGAAGTTCAGCTCCAGAATCTGACATGGGTTCAAATTCACTACTTTCTAGCTCTGTGACCTTGGACTAGTATATTAATCTGAATCTTGGGTTCTTCTTCTGTAAAATGAGGATAATAAGGGTTATTGTGAGGACATCGTGACACAGTGTCTTGAACATCTCACCACTTCAGTAAAGACTAGGTCCTCTGTATTATTCCTACCGTTGCTCATGTCATTACTCCCACTATTAACTATAGAGATAGCGTGTACCACAATCCTACATGCATCGCCTCAGATGCTGCAGTGTTTTACTAATGCAAATTTTTTTGTAGGCCGCAACCCAATGTGAAGTCTGAACTCACGATCCTGAGATCAACCCCTGAGCTGAGATCAAGAGTCGGATGCTCAACCAACTAAGCAACCGAGGCGCCCCTAACGTAATTCTTTGAATAGCAAGCTACACTTTCCTTGTCAGGATTAAAAGAGAAGAAGGAAGAGAATGAGGAAGAAGAGAAGAGGAAGAGGGGGAGAGGGAGGGAAGAGCAGGAAGGGTAGGACAAAAGAGAAGAGGAGGAAGAGGACAAAAGAAAGAAAAGAAGGGTTCTGAGAAACAGTCATCACTGAGTCAATGCTCAGGAAGGGGCAGCATTCCTCACGGGTGGCAGCTGTTGGGAAGTCCCCGGAACCAGCGACCCCCCCGTGAGCCTGCCTATACTGTGCTCTCAGTCTTTATCAGAAAGGTCTTCCATAAAAAAAGATAGGAACGTCCTCCTCCAAGCGCACAAGGTTATATTTCTAGGACACGCAGCTGTTTCATTCTTTAAATCTTCCTTCCCTGTCAGTGATTGCCACTTCAAAACCTTGGAACTGATCTAAAGACACTGGCACACCAGCAGGCTGAAGGAAACAAGACAGATGAGACAGGAGGCAGGTGGGATAAACCAGTTCAAGTACACGGCAAGTTATGATCGGTATCTGAGGTCAAGAGCCTTCCTGTACGCCCCCCCACGTGCACACTAAGAGGGATGTCAAGGAGAGCCAGGCTGCAAGAAAGGGGTCTCTGCAGAAGCCAGCCCACTTAAGGACACTTTTTTTTCTTACAGCCAGAGAACACTGGAAGTGTTGTGGTTGGAGGAGACACTCCCTTTACTTGTCACTGTAACCTGCTGACAGCTTTTCTAACTGGGATTCGGGAAGTCGGGTTCTAGGAGAATTAGAATGATGAAAACATTTCAAAATACACATTGATTCTTGCCAGCAAGGTTTTGTTATCGGTGAACTCCCAAGAATTTCAAAATACCAAAATCACATTTGAAAGGTTTCAAGGACAGAAAGGTCCAAAGTCAAATTTCTCGACTTTCCAAAAGGCACCTGCTTCGAAAACAGAAGAGTAACAAATAGCAGAGTGCTCAAGAATTGAATAAAGCAAAACCTGTGGATCACTCTTCCGCTCCTAATATATAGGAGCCGGGGCTCCTACCCTTAGCCTGCGGCTGATCCATGCTGCTAAAAGTGGCCATCGAGCCCATATCCAGTTTTTCAGCTCCAGAATCCCTGCCTCTTGTGTTCAATTAAACTTTCCCAACTACAGATTGACCATGTTGGTGAGTGATCTCTAAATAAGCTTTACTCTTAAAGACTGCTTATTGTGTAACAAAGGAGAAAAAGGTCTAAGAGTTACCTGTGTCTCAATGTATGCTCAAGTATCCGGAATCACTATAATATACAAGCCAAAGAAAGGCTTTGTATTCATGGAATACAAAAAATTCATGGAAAATTAAGATTCAAGAATCTCTGGGCCCATGAGAAAGGGTGTGTGGAAGAATGAGAAATCCTAGAACACAGTTCCAAGTGACCAAGAATCTTAATTAGTGCAAATCCATAACTATAACTACACTTCTGTTTCTTGAGTGTGTATTATGTGCCAGGCATCAGGTTAACCCCTCCCACAAAACATCCCCATTGATCCTCACAAGCTGAGGGGAAAAAGTGATTATTACCTTCCAGTTACACAGGGAGAAACCGAGAGTGTAGGGAGAGTAGGTAACGTAGCCGAGATTGCCCAGGCCTGGTAGAGCCAAGATCTGAGCCTTGCCTATCTGAGTGCAAGACCTGTGTGTAAACCCCGACTCTGCCACGATTCTAGCACAGCAACCTCAGAACCGTTATTTCCAGGGGCTTCCAACATCCAGTGCCTTGTCACATCACTGGTGTGACTTCGGTGAACGCTGTAAGTTCTGTCAGCCAAAAGAGGCTTGAAATCCATCACTCAGCCTGTTCTAAATACGATAAGTTAACTAGTGGATCAATAAAATAATTGATACCATGAATGGGGGAAAGGATTAAATATATAAGAAAGGCAAAAAGGGATGCCATTATCTATTCTACCTACCTATCTGCCTATTTCCTGGAGTAGCTGTGGAGATGACATGAGATAAACAGTGATAAAATATTTTAGAAAATGCTATACCGAGGGCACCTGGGTGGCTCAGCGGGTTAAAGCCTCTGCTTTCGGCTCAGGTCATGATCTCAGGGTCCTGGGATCGAGCCCCGCATCGGGCTCTCTGCTCAGCGGGGAGCCTGCTTACCCCTCTCTCTCTGTCTGCCTCTTTGCCTCCTTGTGATCTCTCTCTCTGTCAAATAAACAAATAAAATCTTTAAAAAAAAATGGGCAAAGGAAAAGAGGACATCCAAATAGCCAACAGATACATGAAAAAGTGCTCAACATCACTCAGCATCAGAGAAATACAAATCAAAACCACAGTGAGATACCACCTCACACCAGTCAGAATGGCTAAAATTAGCAAGTCAGGAAATGACAGATGTTGGCGAGG
>JAQQSY010004947.1:0-11982 GCA_028646535.1 Procyon lotor | reverse complement strand
TTAGAAGACCATAAATAATTAGGGACCCTGTGAGATATTTCTGAGAAGCCCTAAACCTTTTTCTAGAATCCTATGTCCAGGGTCCTTAAATTTGCAAAAAGAGACTGAGGCAGAAATGACAATGGTAAGACCCAAGCTAAGGCTTCCTAGTCCCCAAGTGATGGTCACTCTGCCTTTGTGGGAGCCAAGACAGGCACACAGAGACATCTCTGTTTGGTGCTGTCTATGT
This sequence comes from Procyon lotor, assembly GCA_028646535.1. Taxonomy (NCBI): domain Eukaryota; kingdom Metazoa; phylum Chordata; class Mammalia; order Carnivora; family Procyonidae; genus Procyon; species Procyon lotor. The sequence goes on along the minus strand of JAQQSY010004947.1, from coordinate 11,753 downwards.
GCATCCAGGTAAACATCTCAGAGGGCGCCATGGAGTCCGACTGATAGGTGTGATGGCAAGCCTCGGGGCTCTCGTGGAGATTTCAGTGCCGCTAATTTTGCAGAGGCCATTTAGACTGGTTCTATACTAGCATAATCTTATTTTTCATTTTATTTGAGTGCTAAAATAAACATCTCAGTTTAATTTGAAGATACGGGAGGAAAATGCTCCCACTTTGAACACTCACTGTCATAGTGATTTTAGCAGTTGGAAGGATAGTTAGTAATATCATAGCCCTTATAAGAATTCTACTTGTTTTTCCCTCTGGCAGAAAAACAGTCTAGAAGAGGCAATGTTAGTGGTGAGAGGATTTGGAGTATTTAAAATTACCTGTACCATAAATCCCCACAGGTAGCAGTTAGAATAATATTAAAAAAGACAGGAGGTTTTCAATCACGACCAAATTGTCCTTATTTGTTGTGCAGTAGACAAGCATTAACATCTTTAAACATCCCTTGATGATATGTTTATTACTATATTTTATTACATTGGAAGCTAAAAATATATATGCATATATATAGAGAGAGAGGGTGGGGAGGGGCAGAGAGAGAGAGAGAGGATCTCAAGCAGACTCCATGCTGAGAGTGGAGTCCGATGTAGGGCTCAATCTCCCCACCCCAATATCATGACTTGAGCTGAAATCAAGAGTCTGATGATTAACTGATTGCACCACCCAGGTAACCAGGAACTAAAATGTATTTAAAAAATGAATTGCTATAAACTACGAGTTTGTTTTAAGAGTAGGCAGTAAAACTAGAAATAGGAGAACCTGGCAATATCTACACATACGAATCTTAATAGCAGGCATTCGAGTACTAGTGTTTTAGAAGTTGGCAAATTGGGGCGCCTGGGGGCTCAGTCAGTTAAGCGGCTGCCTTGGCTCAGGTCATGATCTCAGGGTCCTGGGATCGAGCCCCACACCAGGCTCCCTGCTCAGTGGGGGACTGGTTCTCCTGCTCCCTCTGCTATTTCCTCCATTTGTGCTCTCTGGCTCTCTCTCCGGCTCTGTCAAATGGATAAATAAAATATATTTTTTAAAGATGTTATTTATTTATTTGACAGAGAGAGAGATCACAAGTAGGCAGAGAGGCAGGCAGAGAGAGAGGGGGAAGCAGGCTCCCTGCTGAGCAGAGAGCCCGATGTGGGGCTCGATCTCAGGACCCTGAGATCATGACCTGAGCCTAAGGCAGAGGCTTTAACCCACTGAGCCACCCAGGCGCCCCAAAAAATAATATCTTAAAAAAAAAAGGTGGCAATTTAATGCAGTGAGGAAAGAGACAGAGTCCAGACAAAATGCCTAGCATGGTATTAAATTAAGCATTTGGAAAATGTCACCCTAGATGCTCACCCAAGGGGCTACAAGTTCTGCAAGTTCTGTTGCTGGAGAGGTATTTCATTGCCGATGCTTTAACCTGACATCCAAAACGGTACAGACCAAAGTCATGTGTTTTTGATAACTTATTTCTGTGTAAGCCATCCCTTTAAAACTGTAATGTTGCACTTGTATGACTTTATCATCCATATGTCACTAAATCTCTATTTACCTCCTTCTATAAACCTTGTAAATATTTGCTTATTATTCTGGGATCAAACCAACTACTGGTAAAGACTAAATGTTCAGCAGAAACAGAGAAAAGTTACCCAACATTCTGTTAGGCATGTGGAAATATCCTATGTGATGCTCTGTTAAGCAAACGAGAATAGTCTTATTATAGCTAAATGAAATAAATTAGTACAATAGCAAAATGGTTGGGAGATTATCAATTAAGTTAGTGGTTGGTTTTCTTAGGAAAAACTAACATGAGTAGGTTTTATTCTTGATGAGATAAAACTTCTTGAGAATCGAAATGAGGAAATGTATCAAGAAGCAGAGATCGCTTTTCATTTCAGTAAAGTAATACTGAGTCTACTAAATGTGGAAGGAACAAACATCAGTGATGGCTTATTTCAAACTGATTAGAGCAGGAAAGTCTGAAGTTTGCGGTACTGCTCAGACACATATGCGTGGAATGGGATGCCTGTCATCTAAAGGTCACTGATAGAGATATTGCGACTAAGGAATTTCAACCAGAATGGTTTCTGTACAACAACATTTTTTATTGTTATGCAACTAAAAACATGTCACCTCTCTGAGGGTTTAAAATGGTTAGAATTAGTCTCAGAATTAATCCAGCGGAAACATATCTTTAGGTCTCTAAAGGAATGAGTATCGACAATAAAAATATGCTATAATATATCACAGGAGCAATGTTGCTAAAATGTCTGATTTCCTTTCAATGGTTCTTATTTCGGATTATTTATTCCAAAGGTATATATACAAGCTAAATTTCAACTAAAAACAAAAATGGCACCTTCCACGATGACTTTAATTTTTAAGCCAAGCCATGGTCTAGTACTCTGGAGGTGGCTTATGGACCAGACGCTCAGCCCGGTCCTTTTACTGCAGGAAAATCGCCACCAGATGGTATTTGAGCTGAAGCCTCATGGCTTGAAGCATATGGCTTCCCATGTTTGATTGGGGATATAAATGAAAACAGCTTTTTACTTCACCTTTTGTACTCAGTGCCTTTTCATTATACATGGAATATTATTGTTAAGAATTTTTTAAAATTATTTTTAAGGCCTCACTTTAAGGTACAAAGCTCTTGAATATACAATGTCTCATTAGCTTATTGCAACAAATGTAGGGAAAGAAATCTGGATTTTTTAATCAGTGGGGTCATGACTCTGGCCCTAGTTTTCTTTCCTTTAGCGTGGTGTACTGTTATCACCTGATAGAATGGTTGTAGGTATTCGGCCTAAAAAAATACATAAGTGACACTTGGAGTTTCTAGCTGACATTATATATTTAAATTTAAAATCATCATCATCATTATAAGTATTATTCTTAGTATTTTATTTTCAATTATGTCTAATTATTTCACTAATTGTAATTCTTATCTCCACAGATTTGTCTATAATGTCCTTTATCATAGACATAGTTGTTTATATGTCTTTAGTATTAGTTGCTTCTTTCTCTATAGCATTGGTCTAGCTATACAGTTGGCCGCAAATAAATTAATGTTAAATTTTAATTGACGATATAAGATGTGTCCTCAAGGAGCGGGATAATTTGATGGGAGAAGCATCTTCTTCCTGCTAGACATACTTCATGGGAATCTTGATATTGTGAATCAAGATACTTTGAAAAAGGCATTTAAATATATATACATTAATATAATTTACACATTTTAAATCACAATTAATTAAAGGTTTTTACAGACTGTCTAATTTGTATCTGTTTAATCCATTTACATAGTTTTACATCTTGCTTTAGTATTAGTTAATACCCATCGGATATTTCCAGTTTTGATTTTTATCTGCAAGATTTTGAGTAAAGTTTAATATATTTATTAATAGCTGTGGCCTATGTCCCATGAGATTGGAAAAGACGTAATTTGACAAAATTGGGAGTTAAAATGATATTCAACCAAGGAATTTCCTCTCTTTTGAAAACATTTCTCTGAGGCACTGGGGATCCTGCTTGAAACTGACTGAGCTCCACGCCTCTTTCCAGCTTTAAAGCCTCAGTTTCTAGGGAAATTAATTGGTCATGAGGCTGATGGGATGGTGGTTGGGATTTATGGAGCTTACTGTGTATTCGTACATAACCTGCCTGCCACCATGTCTTTGCTGTCATCATCCCATTAAAAGCCTCTCTCTGTTTCAGAAAACCAGCCGTGTTTTACATTGAGTCTCTCATCACTTTTCTGTTATCTGCCGCCATCTGCAAGCCAATCAGGCCTGTCTAATTCCTTCTGTGCTCTCACAGAATCCCAACTAAGTACCCTTTCTGGAATAAATAAGAGACTTCGACATTATCTTTATAAAGACCCAGAGTGTTTTGATCTGACTTGGATGGGTACTTCCAACCTCTCTCATTTCTTTTTAATTCTATTCCATGGAAGAAAAAACAGAAAAGGGGAAATAGAAGTAGACCTTTTTTTTTTTTTTTTTAAGGCTTTATGCTGTGTTTTAGAGCACTTTGTTGTTGTAGAATGTGAAGTAAGAGCCTCACTACAGCAGACAGTTTCTGATAAAGGCAGCGAAGGCCGTTTACCTCGATGAAGGTGTTTCCGTGGCACAGCAAAGACCATTGTGCTTGGGGGTAAACAGGACACATCTAAGTGATGATGACAGGAAAGACATGGCACGAGTCATATTCTGCACTGGGATTTGGGGTCTTTTGGGAAATAAATTTTAGAGACTGATTAGGAGACCACTGCCTACTGATTGAGAACTCTGCCCTAGCACCTAGTATACACCATGAAACCGTGGGGCTGGGGATACAATTAGGGCAGCCGTCCCCCCTTCTCTGTAAGGGGCACATTCCCAGATTCCGGATGAATGCCCGAAACCATGGACGGTATGGAACCCCATATGCACTAAACGTGCACAGCCACAATGACACTTAATTTTATAAACTCAGACACAGTGACAGACTAACAGCAACTACTACTAATAAAACAGACCGATTATAACAATATTATCTAATGAATGCTATGTGAATATCATCTCTCTCTCTCTCGCTTTCAAAATACCTTATTGTCCTGTACTCACCCTTCCTCTTCTGGTGACAACGTGAGATGATAAAACACCTCCTTGGTGAGATGAATTGAGGTGAACGTCATAGGTGTCATGACATAGCTTCAGGATTTAGATCACCTGCTCTTGGACTGTGGTTCACCCCAGGTAACTGAAACCACAGAAAGATGAAACTGTGGGTGAGGAGGACTGTTTTAGAACCATCAGATTGATAGAAGTTGACTTGCTGATAGGACACAGATTTATAACTTGTTAGGATACACACACATGCACACACCACAGTGGTAATATACAAATAACATAAAATTACCCTTTTAACAATATTTTTGTATATGATTTTGTGGCTTTCCGTACATTCACATGGTTGCCCATCGGTCACCACCATCCCTGTCCAGAAACATTGTAGCTTCCCTACTGAAACTATGCAAGTTAAATGATAGTTCCCCAGGTCTTTCTCCCCATGCCTTAAGAAGCCAGCATTCTACATGTTGGTTCTGCGAATCTGGCCACTCTTCCCCTCAACCTCTGCATGTCCTTAGACAGAGAGTGAGTCTCCTGTAGACAGCGTGTGGTTGCATCCTGGTTGGTTGTTGTTCATCCATTTCAAACTAGGTCTTTAATTGAGGAGGGTATGAGTCCACCAGAGTGACCATCACAAATTGAGTGACTTAACCAACAGAAATCTCTTTCCTCAGAATTCTGGGGGCAGAAGTTGAGATCTAGGTGTTGGCAGGGTGTTTCATCTGATGGCTCTCTCCTTGACTTGTAGATGGTTGTCTTTTCCACGTGTCTTCACATGGTCTTCCCTCTGTGTATCTGTGTCTAATTCTCCACTTATAAGGACATCACTCCTACTGGAATATACACAACCTAATGACTTCATTCTAACTTAGTCACCTCTTCAAAAACCCTATCACCAATCCATTCACATTCAGAGGAATGGGGGTTAGGGCTTCAACATATGAATTTGGAGGGGAAACGATTCAAACCATACATGGAGTTGATTCCATTTACATTTAAAGAAAGTACTGATTGGAAGGCACTTATTTTTTTACCCCTTTTATTTGTTTCCTGTTTGCCTTATAGCACTTTGGTCTGCTGTTTCTTCCATTACCATCTTTCTTTGTGTTTAGTTAATTTTTCTTCTGACCTATTAGGATTCCCTTCTCATTTCCTTTTTTGTATATTCTACAGATATCTTCTTTATGGTTGCCTTGAAGATTACATTTAAGATCCTAAAGTCACAGCAACCTATCTTAAACTGATACTAACTTAACTTCGGTCACACACAGAGCTGTATTCCTTCACAGTTCCCTCACCACCACTCTGTGCTACTGATGTCACAAATGACATCTCTATATACTGTATGCCTATTAATGCACATTTATAATATTTTATGCATTTGTCTTTTAAATCATGTAGAAAATTTTTAAGATGGAGTTGTGAATAAAAAAGACAAAATAGTGGAGTTTTAAAATATTTCTCTCTATATTTACCCTTATAAGAGAACTTTGTATTTTCATATTGTTTTGAGTTATTGTGTAGTGTCCTTTCATTTCAATTTGAAGGACTTTAACATTTCTTATAGGGCAGACCTATTAGTAATGAATCCTCTTTGCTTTTTTAGTTTTTTGTTTGTTTGTTTGTTTGTTTAGTTTAGTTTTTTTTCTTATTTGTTTGTTTCTTTAGCTGGTTGGTCTGATAGTCTCTTAATTTTCCTTCATTTTTGGAAAAAGTTTTGCTGGGTATAGAATTCTCTGTAAATACCTTTTTTTTTTTCTTTCAGCACTTAAATATTTCCCCTTATTGCCTCTGTCCTGCCAGTTTTCTGCTGAGAAACCTCATGGTTTCGTTGGGGGTCTCTTGGTGATGAGATGCTTTTCTCTTTCTGCTTTTAAGATTCTTTCCTTGTCTTTATCTTTTGACAGTTTGATTATGTGTCTCATTGTGAGCTGTTTTGAGTTTGTCCTACTTGGAATTTGTGTAGTTCCTGGGATTTGTATGTCTTTCCTCAAATTTGAGAAATGTCCAGACATTATTTGAATTCTTATTTAAGACAGTTGATTTAAAGTCTTTTCTAGTAAGTCTGATGCATGTGTTTCTTCAGGGACTACTTTTGGAGATTAATTTTATTCCTTTGAATTGCACACATTTTTCAATTTTTTGAATGCCTTGTGATCTTTGTGAAAAACTGCTTTGGAAAGAAGCAGTTACCTTTCCCAGTTTTTGCAGAACATTGTGAAGATCTTTACAAACTAGTGATCCCCTGCTCCTTCCGGTCAGCCTAGCATGAAGACATGTGTTCTTCTGAGTCTTGGCCGGGAACGTGCCCTGTCTAGGTCTGTGTGTGTGCTTTTGCAGCCCTCCATCCGGATGCTGGGAAATACCTGTCTTCCCCAGAAAGCCTCACTGCCGTTCCTCGAGACCTTAGCTGTTCTGTAACATTCTGCCTGTCACCTCTTGGCCCGGGTGCCTGCACGCCTGTAGTCCCTGTGCAGCAGGCCACTGGTGCCTCCATGGCTTCTGGCTGCCATTCCCCACAAGGGCTACAGGACAGGCAAGGGAAAAAAAGGCTCTGTGCAGCCCACAGGCCAGAATGTTGCAAACAAGTTTCTCTTTGCTTCTTCATCCTCAGCGAGGGAACCAGGAATGAGGCCACTGTGCCATGTCAGGGAAGGAGTGGGGTAAGAGTAAGACTTACATGAACTCTCCTACCAGTATGAATGTGGCTTCTTCACTGGACATTCACGGGGCTGCTGTCAACCTCCGACTGGTTTCCAGAGCTCCTACAAAGTTACTTTATTCCATCTGTAGTTTTTACTTGGTGTTTCCACAGGACTGAGGGCCTGGAGCTTTCTATTCCACAGTCTTACTGATGTCACTGCCCTTTGTGCGGGATTGTTTCTAAATGATCATGAGAAAAACAGATATTTAAGAAAGAAAGTTTTAGAGTTGAATTCATGTCTCACACCATACTGCTAATGTTTTTAGGAGATGTGAAAATCTCAATTAAGACCTGTAAGAAATATAAGTGAACTGGGGCTCCTGGGTGGCTCAGTGGGTTAAAGCCTCTGCCTTCGGCTCAGGTCATGATCTCAGGGTCCTGGGATCGAGCCCCGCATCGGGCTCTGTTCAGCAGGGAGCCTGCTTCCCCCTCTCTCTCTGTCTGCCTCTCTGCCTGCTTGGGATCTCTCTCTCTGTCAAATAAATAAATAAAATCTTAAAAAACAAAAAGAAATATAAGTGAACTAATTTGGAATCATGAAGTGCTTCTTAAGAATACACTTATTTACTATATTCTAGAAAGACTTGTAGTTAATGTGGGATTATGTCCATATTCCAATTTCATCCGAAGTTAGCAAGGAAAACAATCTTAATATAATTATCATCACGTTTTTATGCGTAGTTTTAATAAAATGTTTAAAGATTTCAATATTTATCCAGATATATTCATATATATTTTGTTCATATGGAATCATTTAAAATATATATGGGGAAGTTATATGTATATATAATATATATAAATATATTACATATTATATATAATAGTATATATTATATATAATATATACTGTAATCCTTATATGCATATAATCCTTATATACATATAATATATAATAGTATTTAATATATATTATGCATAATATATATTATATGTATATAATATATACTATATATGTATATATATACTATATTCCTTATATGCGTATGATCCTTATATACATTTTAATAGTCTTATTTATATATTATATGTATTATATATATATAAATATATCTATTATCTTCATATACATAAACAGATAATAAAATCATCTGTTCAAATGGGCTTACGCTGTAGGAAACATGAATTATTCAACAGAATGTTGAGATTGGGTGATTTCTGGAATTGGTAAATTTTCTGCCTCAACTATGACATCAGGGGTCCTGATTCTTTCTATATATCTTCTATCCCATCCATACTATTGTTCCCATCTTTGGACCATAGTAAAATGGTACTAAACCTTCCACATTCAAAATCCAGACAGAATGAGGTCCCAGTTAAAGCAGACATGGTCTCCAGTGGCTCACTGGACTGTCTTCCCAGTGTCATGGCTACAGACCTACCCTCGTGTCTCTCTGAGTGGAGTGGGTCACAAGCCCACGGTGGAGCAAATTTCTGGAAAAAAATAAGAACTTGCCTTGGTTGGATTAGGGAGCTTAAATAGGATTAGATGGGTGTCGAATGGCAGTTATCCTATCCAATGAGCAAGTGAGTACTTTAAAATCACTGTGTACTGTGACTGTGCATCATCCCGACAGGAGGAAAGGCTCTTCACGGAACAGATTCAGGAAATAAAGCAGCATATCTATAAAAGGACAGTATCTTTTTTTTTTAGCTCAATGATAAACATGTTCAACGTTGAAAACATAAAAAGTAGTTTTATTTAAGGTATCTTTTGTATAGGTATTGACAGATGAGTTGTTTCTTCACTTCATCCATGGATTGGGGTTGGAGGCTTTATTCTGTATAAACTTTGACATTTTCACCATTCTGCTCTTTTTTCCCATCATGCTATTGTCGCAATCTGTCATAAAGTTGTCCATAATGAGCAAACACATTTTTCAAAACTAAATTTTAAAATAGAAGAAAGCAAACTAAACAATGCTGGCATCCTTTCAGTGGAAAAGAAGTCTTTTTCAGACATAAGAATAAAGATTTATTTTAATATAGCTAAAGTGTCTTAATTCTAAATAAATCACATTTTTAAGTTATTGTAATTTAAGAATCAAGCCTGCCTAACATAAATTTATTCTCTGATGATTTCCCCAACAGCTACACAAAATTACAAGCATGTTTCTCTCTCTTACAGTGAGTCAAGGAGGTGTTGCATTGGTTTCCGACATGTGTCCGGATCCTGGGATTCCAGAAAATGGTAGAAGAGCAGGTTCTGACCTCAGGTAGGTGATATATGGGTTATTGGAAAAGCATGTTATTTTCAATTACATACATGTAATTTCTATTTGTTATCCTTAACTGTTAGGTCCTTTTGAATTAGATACAACTTCTCAATTATTATGCAGCTATATTATCTGTAAAACTCTAAAACACATTGTGTTGTAAACTTCCACATGTTGTAGTGTGGGTGCTTTTCACTATAAGAATCAGTACTAAAAATTTAACCCTAAATATATACGATCAAAATGCGTCTCCAGAATTTTTTTCTCCTCTTTTTAATTAATTACCTTCCCATGCATAATAATGCATTTTGGTTGATGTTTAAAAAAACAAATGGATCAAAAATTTACCTATAGCCTCACGATTATTTCATTCAACTTTTGGAATAATGAATGTTAAGTGGCAGTCAATACGGTTTATTTCAGAAGATGTTATGATTCATTTTACTGAAAGGATGGTGATGAGCTAGAGACTACTTTCCAGTTGTGGCAGTATTAATGTGGTGCATTATAATCATATTATCATTTATATATATAGAAATTATAATAGCATGTCTTTGGATTTTTGAGGCCCTTTCCATTCGTTCAGGAAACATTTGCCAGCTTACAAGGTGGATACTCATACTGGGAGTAAGCTTTAAAATAAAGAATAAAGGGGAAGAAGGGAAATGTTTTCTTCTCCTAAAATCTCAGCATTTTTGGAAGGAAAACAGGAAGATAGGTGAGAGAGTTTTGGCTGGTAAAGTGAGCTGAAACTGAAAATGTAGTTGTAGGGGAGCCTGGGTGGCTGTCGGCTAAGCCTCGGACTCTTGCTCTCAGCTCAGGTCATGATCTCAGGGTCGTGAGCGCAAGCCCCAAGAAAGGCCCAGGATCAGCACGCAGTCTGCTTGAGATTCTCCCTCTGTACCTCCCGCTCGTTCTGTCTCTGTCTCTGTCTCTCTCAAATACATAAATACGTCTTAGGAAAAAGAAAGAACGAAAGCAGTTATGCCACCAAAGAAGGAAGAAGGAATATTTCTCAGTGGAATTGTAGTAGCAATGGTCATTTTTAAAAATGTTATTTGATTTTGGTTTTTTATTGATGTATAGCTAACACACAGTGTTGTATTAGTTTCAAGTGTGCAAGGTAATGGCTCCAGTGTTTTACACGCTTCTCAGGGTGACCTTCATCCCTTTATTTCACTTCTCACCACCCTCTCCCTTCTGGTCGTCAGTTCTCTGGGTTTTTGTTGTTGTTGTCATCGTTTGTCACTTTTTTTTCTTAAATTCCACATATTAGTGAAAAAGATAAGTAGCAATAGTAACTTCTAAAAGGCTAGAGAAAGAATAAAATTGTCTATAGGCTGGCTGTCATGAAGTTGGGATAATTTTTTATGTGTGTGTATATATATATACACATGTGTATATGTGCATGTGTGTGTCCATATCTATCTAATTACAACAAAATCCTTTTGATTTCCTAGCAGTGTCTGTCCAGTTTGAAGTAGATAGAAAGCTGTATTGTTTACGGGTTAAAGATACAAAGTCTGAGGTTAGTTAAGGAGCTGGTGTATTAGTCCGAGTTCCTTTGAAGCACAATCTGACATGAGGAGGGTTCTTTTTCAAGGGCTTGTGTGTGTGTGTGAGTGTGTGTGTGTGTGTGTGAGTGTGTGTGCCTGTGTGTGAGTGTGTGTATGCGTGCGTGTGTGTGAATGTGAGAGTGTGTGCCTGTGTGTGAGAGTGTGTGTGTGTGAGTGTGCATGTGAGAGTGTATGTGCGTGTGTGTGTGTGTGTGTGTGGGAGTGTGGGAGTGTGCATGCGAGAGTGTGTGAGTATGCATGTGAGTGTGTGCCTGTGTGTGAGAGTGTGGGAGTGTGCATATGAGTGTATGTGCCTGTGTGTGAGAGTGTGTGTGTGTGAGTGTGCATGTGAGAGTGTGTGTGCCTGTGTGTGAGAGTGTGTGTGCCTGTGTGTGTGTGTGCGAGTGAGTGTGTGCCTGTGTGTGAGTGTGCGTGTGTGTGAGAGTGTGTGAGTGAGTGTGTGTGTGTGAGAAGTGTGAGTGCGTGTGTGAGAGTGTGTGAGTGTGTGTGCGTGTGAGTGTGTGCGTGTGTGAGTGTGCATGTGTGTGAGAGTGAGTGTCCATGTGTGTGTGAGTGCCTGTGTGAGAGTGTGTGAGTGTGCATGTGAGTGAGTGTGAGAGTGAGTGTGCGTGTGTG
>JAQQSY010004946.1:0-11983 GCA_028646535.1 Procyon lotor | reverse complement strand
GGGCTGCTGTGTGTTACAGCCTAGGGCATTGCTACAAAGTAGCTTTGGTGACCCAGGAGTCTCCTTTGAGAGGTGTCTACAGGGGATCGCCACTCGGAGAGGAGCTGGCTTCCCGCCTGGTTTCTGGTGCCCCTGGGCTCCTCCTGCTCCCCACGCCTCTCCGCACCCCCAGTTATCAGTGAGGCCATCCTGGGCCCCGGTGATGGGGCGCGATTGCCATACGGTGGATGTTCCTCCGCCCCAGTCGGACTGCTGCAGGCCAGACGGCGGGACTCTGTTACAAATTTGGAAGAAATCTGTAAATAAGTGTGCGGGGAAACAAGACGGAAAAGCCTCAACTCTTCAAAGCCGTCTGGTGTTTGGAAGCAGAGTGTTGGTTCTTGTTACCTTTGAGTTTGTGTCCAAACTTGGAACAGTGTCAGTCTGGTTTATTCTTTGTAATGAGTGTTACATGTGTCTGGGAAAATAGATTGTTGTGTTCATTTACTCGTTACTGTGGGTGTTCAAAATGCAACACTTGAGGTTTTTTTTGTTTTGTTTTGTTTTAATGGTTTCTATTGTGAAATAGTTTGAGCGGCAAGTACGCCAGGCCTCAGCAGCTGTCGGGATGATCAGGGCGGGCTGCAGATGTTCGTCCCCTTTCCCCTGTGCTTGGTGGATATCCTCAAAAGCCAGCTCCAGATCTGTCATTTGACCCCGAATGCCCGAGTTCCATGCCTAAAGAATAGGGTCAACCCAGTGCCATTTTCACAACAGTGGCTTTACAGTGGGTGGTGTTGGATCGTGGGTTTTAATAAAAGTTCACACATAAATTTGGTTTTGTGTCTTTTGGGGCCCTTTAATCTGGACTCGAAAGCTAGCACCCCTCCGCTGCCTATCTCCCTCCCTGCTGTGGTCTTGCCGGAGACCCTTAATTTTTTTTTTCTTTAAAGATTTTATTTATTCACAAGTAGGCAGAGGGAGAGGGAGAAGCAGAGAGCCCGATGCGGGGCTCGATCCCAGGACCCTGAGATCATGACCCGAGCTGAAGGCAGAGGCTTTAACCCACTGAGCCACCCAGGCGCCCTGACCCTTAGTCTTTAAAATCGCTTTTCTTCAGAGTATGTTTATCCACACTCCCCTGTTTTCTCAAAAGAACCCTATTGTCCAGGATCCCTCTGTTGGGTTGAGTAAGGCTGGTTGGAGACCCAGTTGCCTGTGATTTTAACTCTGACACGTCTATCTTAAGCAGTATTTGTAGACAGACCCCTTTGCATCTGGAATTTTCCATAGCAGAAGAATCCTGCAACGTGGTGCTCTGAGCAGAAGGGACGTTTTAGGACGTATAGAAACATGGATGGTCCTTGGGAGGCGTGTGCACTTGTCACTGCATCCTCAGAGAAGATGGGGCCGCCTCTCCCCCAGGTTTGGGGGGGCCTCTGCCTCGTGAGGTGGGGAGACAAGCTCCCTGCAGGCCCCTCTGTCCACGCTTGTTCCTGACCGTTTCTCCAAACTTCTCAGTTCTCCCCCTGACTTTGTTACCTCGTTCTCTGTGAGTGGGGTCCCTGGGGTCCCCAGCCAGTTAAAGTACCACCAAGTTACACTCTTCTAATTTTTTTTCCTGCTTTTCTCTCTCAAAGTTTAAAAACCTGAAACCACTGATCTCTGGGTCCTAACTCCTCGTGACCAAACACCTACGCCGTTCTGACTGATCTTTCAGTAGAGCTGTACCCGGCTGGCCAGTAGATTGTCCCCACTGGGAACTTTTCAAGTGAACCAGGGGTGGGGGTAGGGGGCTCCTCATTACCTCCCTGAGACCACAGGCATACCCGGGGCTAGCAAATCAGGACGGATGTCTCCCTGACTCAGAGCATCTCTTACCTCTCGGGCTTGTAGATTGGCTCGAAAATAAAGAGCTTAAACATTTTATTTATTTATTTTAAAGATCTGCACGCAACGCGGGGTTCAAACTTGGGACCCTGAGAGCAAGAGTCCACAGGCCGCGCCAACTGAGCCAGCCAGACGCCCCTGGGCTTACTCATTTTCAACTTGTTTCACTCTTCAGTGGCTTCGCTCTTACTGAAATCCTTCTCAGGTCTGAAGGATGCAAGCCTGGTCTTCGAGAGATGGCCGCTGATTCCTCCCTCCATCGCTAGCTGCAGGCTGGAGGCAGGCCCTGCGCCCATCCCCTGAACTTAGAAAGCCCCCCTTTAATCTTCCTCTTACTTCCCTCAAGTCATAGCTGAAGCAGTGGACAGACGGGGTGTCATCACCGCCAGCCCTGTGGTGTCCTGGGTCTCAGTTTCCTCCTCTGTGAGCAGGGAGCTGAGCCTGGCTGGCTTTGGTCCCCTCGTGTTCCCGCTGCTGACCTCTGACGTGCCGGGGGTCCCCGGGAGCCCTGGGTCTGAGGGCCCCGGGGGCCACATGCGGGTGACAAGGAAGGTGGGTCAGCCGACCGCAAGGCCCCATCCGCTCTGCCCATTCTGACAGCCTCAGAAGGGAAAGGGGGCTTCGGGGGGCGGGGTGCCCGGAGGGCTCAGGCGGTTAAGCGTCTGACTCTTGATTTTGGCTCAGGTCCTGAGCTCAGGGTCGTGGGATTGGGCTCCCCACTCAGCGGGGAGTCTGCTTCTCTCCTGCACCCCCCCCGCTCACGTGATCATGCTGTCTCGGGCTCTCTGTAAGATAAATACATAAATCTTTAAAAAAGGAGAAGGGTCTTGGCAGCAGCGTGGGGGACAGTATGTAGAAGTGGGAAGGGGGAGTTGTAGGCAGGAGGTCAAGGCCCGAGATGGCGGGGCCCCCTGTGGGTGGAGTGACGGACCCTCTCGGGTCCACCCTGGGCGTAAGCTGTGGCGCAGGTTTGGATCTTGGCATCTGTACTTAGTAGGTAAGCTGCGCTCCCGGAGTGACGGCTGCTGGTATCCGGGCCCGGGAACGGCAGCCAGCTCTGTCATTCCAGTTTTCCTAGCTGGAAAATGAGGCTCATGGCACGGTCCTCAGGGTTGTCGAGAGGACAGAGTGGGGTGTGCTGGGGAGCCCTGGGCTGGATCTTCACTCTCAAGGGTGGCCGTGGGTCTGCACGGGGGGCCAGCCTGCCCGCTCGCAGCCCAGGGCGTTGGGAGGCGTGAATGGGCGCGCAGCACAGAGCCTGGCCACAGGAGGCACCCCGAGATGGTGGGTGGGGGGCTGGCTGCAGCCTCGTCTTGTGACCACATTTGTGACTGTTTGGACGAGCCTCCCGAGGGGGCATCACTCCACCCGGCTTTGTTACGGGCTGGTGATGACAACGTCGAAGAGAGGACGAGGTGACAGGAGACCAGCAGGCTGGGGGAGAAGAGTCCCCTGTGGCCGAGTCGGGACTGAGGTGGGCTCTGGGGAAGGAGCTGGAAGGCCTCAGGGAGGTGGAGGACAGGGCCGAGCGGGGGGGCCGGAGGGGCCTGCCCACAGTGGGGCTCAGTGAGGGGGAGCTGGGAGCCCTGGGGGACTGAGCCCCACTCCTCCAGTCCGAACAGCTGGCCCGAGACTCACCCGAAGATCCTGGAAATACAATTTGCAGACGTCCCCGATGATTGCTGGGTTACACGGGGTTCAAGGCCCACCAGTGCGAGAGATGGGGGGCGGGGTGCCAGCTCTGGGGCCGTGTTTCTGGGAGGTGAAAGTGTGGAGGCTCCGATGCGGACTTTGCCCTGGCTGGACCGAGTCAGGCTTCCCTGCCTGTGGTTCCCTTTCCTGATAGCGCTGCCGGGGCGGAGAGACGGCCCCCTGCCCGGGTGGCTGCTCTCGCTGGGGCTCGCTCCCCGGGCTCCCAGTGCGGCCCGCACGCCTTCCCTCAGAGCTGTGGCCGGAGACCTGGGAGGGTTCCCGCTCGGGGCTTCAGTAAGTTCCCAGTGAAAACTTCTGTTTCTGGCGGTAGGAACCCGTGGCAACAGACCCAGAACTAGAGGGAGCCTTAAGACCAGCCAGCCTGCGGGTTCCGGCGTCTCCTGCCCCAGTCTCTTTCCCTGTAACTCAAAGCCCTCCCGAGGGCTGCCTGGGGGCAGTTACCCGAGGGCCAGCGTTTGGGTAGCTTTCAAGTTATGCCGGGTGTTTGGGCTCTGAGCTCCCGCGTTTCAGAGCCGGCACAGAACAGGTCAGGGTGCTGGGGTTCATAGGGCAGAGTCATTTGAGAAGCTTGTTAGCTCTGACTCAAAGCTGAATCCTACAACCATCGGGAGGTTTTCCGTGCGAGGTCTTGTTCGTTTGTCGGTGGGGCGGCTTGAGCCAGCGGGCCGGTCCACAAGGGGCAGGACTGAGTGGGGGTGCTCCACAAACTCGTCGGGGGGCCCTCGCAGTGGGAGCTTGCTCACCCCACCCAGGCCCCTCCGGTCGGTCCTGCTCCGAGCCGTGCTCGTGCGGGCAGGACGGTGGGAGGACATCTGACAACTGGGAGGCTGTCCCTGAGTCCCAGTTACAGGCTGTGACCGGCCCTCTGGCCCCGAGGGCACTTGCACTCAGTTCCTTGGCGCCGTCCTCCTGGGAGCAGGGTCCTGGCCACACGCAGGGGGCTGGGCAGGGCTCGAGAAGGCCCGGGGCTCCAGGAGCGGTGAGTCCCTGGGCCTCGCGGCTAGCACGCCGTGCAATGTGTGTTCCTTTGTAGAAACCAAGGAATTGGTAGAGGAGTCCTCGTCAAGGCGGGGAGAACGCCAAGGAAGGTGTGCAGAGATGGGGAGGACTCTGGGTGGTGGGGCCAAGGTGCCTGTAGACCCTGAGGATGGTTAGGTGTCCCCGTGGCATCGCCGCCGTGACGAACCCAGGGCACGGGCTCTGTGTGGTCTGCTGCCGGAGACTGAGCATCTGACGGTGGAGGGGCTTTGGTCAGATGGGATCACGCAGGCCGACTGCAGCGGCTTACCCAGCACTCGGGGCCCCGAAAGCGCCTCCTGATTCTTCCTGTTCCTGCCATGCCCGCGTGTCCCTGTTGTCCCCCCCTCTGCACCGCAGCCCCTTTGGAAGTGGACCTGAGCTCCCGGTTCGCCCTCCTGTCTGTGGTCGACCTGTGGGCCTTTGCAAGCGGTGAGGGATAAGAAAGCATCTTGAAATCCACATCCCTGATAAACACCCTGTGCCGGTGCCTCGTGTCTCTGGCTGCCGCGCGGGGCTCGCTACCAGGGAAGTGAGCGCTTGGCCCTGGGGCTCCGACTAGTGCTCCGGTCAGCAGCCTGCGGCAGGGCATGGCCCCGAAGCCGGCTCTCGGGGACTCGCTGCGGCTGGGGACCCGCCTGGCGCGGTCGCAGGACAGGGCTGGCGCTGACGAGGACGCAGAGTCTCGGTGTCTGTAAACGAGGAGCCCGCCTGCTGCCGGGTGGAACCCTCACATAGGGTTCTGCTTGTAGGGCCTATGTGATAACCCTAGAGTGGCCCTGCCGGGGACAGGGGACTGGGGCGGGGGGGACGCTGCTGGGGAGCCTTTGTTCCTAATGAGCTGGTGCTTCAAGAAGCCTGAACCGCACCAGCACGTGGCTCACCGCGAGGACATCGAGTTAGACATCGAGTTAGACGCCGGAATCGGCTCAGCCTCTGGGGCTGGTTGGTACTTGCAGCTTAACCTGGAGCTGTCGGCAGGGAGGGGTTTTGTGGACGCGACGGTCAGGAGCTTGTGTGAGGGCAGCTGGACAATGAAAACAACACCCACCGCGGCCAGGTAGTCGGGGAGTGGGGCTGGGGTACCTGCAGGCGCCCGGGAGCGGGTGGGGGGGGGCGTGGTGAGAGGGGCAGGCAGGTGCTGGCTGAGGGCGGGGAGGTCAGCATCCGCTCGCAGTCGGTGAAGGACCTCATGCCCAGGAGGGACCGAGCAGGGAGAGGTGTTGGCTGAGTTTTTTGAAGCGATGCTGTGTTAAGACCGGAGAGGGTCTGCGGGGGAGGGGGGGTCACTGCGGGGGCGGAGCCTGGGCCGGGCAAGAGGTGAGGGAGTGGAAGCGTGTGTGATGCCCCCACTGGCCCCCGGGGCTCCCTGCTTCATCTGGAGCCCTCTCCGCTGCCCCCCTTACTGTCCGGTGTAGACCCCAGTCGGGCTCTTTTCTTTCCACATCTTCGGAAGCAAGCTGCGCTAGGTAAGGGGTCTCTGCCGGTGCCCCTTCCTCCCCCAGTCCTCCCCCAGTCCTCCCCGTTACCAGTTTAGAGACGTCCCCGCCCCGCTGTCCTGGGCCGCCCAGGTCCCCCTCAAATCCGCCTGGCGACGCGCAGGATGTGGATTTTAACAGGTGACTGAGCCGGGACCCCGCTAAAGCCCACGTTGTGACGTTGTTGTCCCCTTCGCACACATGAAGACACGGAGCTAAAAGCAGGCTCAGGAGCGCTCAGGGGCACAGCGCAGAGGGGCGAAGCTTCTAGCCATTCGTTGTTGACGAATCTTTTCAATATCTCTTAAAAAGTAACAGCTTTATTGATGTATGACTCGTGTACCGTGCAATTTGCCATTTAAAGTGTATCATTCCATGTGTTTTCTTCCGTTTACAACTGGGGCAGCCACTCCCACAGAGTCTGGACCCTGTCCCCTCCAGGGGAAAGCCTGTGCCGCTAGCTGTCACTCCCTTCACCCCGTCCTCCCCGGCCTCAGCCAGGTGCTGACCCTCATCTCTAGCTTTCTCTTCCTTTCCCCGCTCCTCTCTGTTTGCTGGTAGAAGTGGCCGTGTGCTTGTCCCCCACGCCCTGGATGTCCTTGGCCGATGACACCTCGGTGTGGTCCGACGTGTGCCTCTGGCCTGTGTGGGTCTGCGAATCAGTGGTCAGACCCAAGGCTCGGTCAGGTTCTACTTCCTGGGGTTTGAGGACTTGGGGACACTGCCGCGGTGCCACGGCTGCGGGCTCGTCCTCAGGAGGCGAGTCTGTCCCCTATCTCCTTGGCGGGCTCCGTCCCCTGTCCCTTCATCAGGGTGTGATGTTGATGCTCACATCTTTCCCAGCCCCCTGTTCCGTGTTAGGTGTATCTGGAAGGCAGAGGGATGTCAGGGAGCAGCCCGAAGGCAGGACAACCTGTTGAGAAGAGAGACCGGTCTGGGCATCTGCTCCTGGGGGACGCTGGGGGCTCTGGAGGGGATGGGGACATGGTCTGGGGGGTGGCTGCTTTGTTCCCTCGGAGGCCGGGACCCCCCCCTGTGGGTGGTTAGCGGGTATGTGACAGTCGGGGCTCAGAGGCTTCATGCACCTGCAGGCAGGGAGGTGGCCGAGCAGGGGGGCGGGGAGGCCGAGACCCGCCCCCTGCACTGGCCAGAGAGGAACGCGGGTGTCGCCGATGGCGGGGTGAGGATGGAGCCGCTGGGGCAAGTTTTTTTAATTTTTTAGTTTTTTAAAAAAGTTTATGAATGTATCTTAGCAGAGGGAGGGGCAGAGGGAGAGTGGGGCCTCCAGCAGGCTCCCTGCTGAGCGCGGAGCCCCGACCAAGTTGAGAGTGGACGCTTAGCCAACGGAACCACCCAGGCGCCCCCCTTTGTCCTACAGATGGGCTGCGCGGACGCAGTTGGAGGGAATCCGGGAGGAGAACTCACGGTCTTCACTTGGCACATTTGAAGCACGAGGTGTGTTTTGCCTGGTGGCCAGTAGTAAATGCATTAAGCTGTGTCCGCTTGGGGCCCTGGGGCCCCTTGGTTACCCTCGGTCTGTTTCCAGCGCCCGCCGTGTTTTCTTTCTCCTCCCTAAATGTTTGTTACATTTAATTGTTGATTGTTTTACTCCCAGTGACTTGAAACTCGGGTACACTTTGGAAAAATCCCACACCCAGCTCACCTTAGCGCTTTTGTCAGCCGTGGTCCCCCTTTGCCCTTGTGATTCCGTGGTTCTCAGTGGAAGTGATCTCTCCCACCTTGTCTGGTGTGGAAGGCAGCACCGGCCATCGAGGGTGACGTGTGCTCTGCAGTTGGGGGGAAGAGGACCGTTCCACCGAACCTGGCTGTTGGTCTGGCCAGCGGAGGTGGGGGCAGCTGACCGCCCCCCTCATGGCTCCCATCCGTTGTGTCGTGTCCAGAGCTGTGCCCTCAGGAGGTAGGCCTGGAAGCGGCCCTCGGTGGCCGGCTAGAAGCTTTGCCCCTCTGCGCGGTGCCCCCCGAGAGCGCTCCTAAGCCTGCTTTTAGCTCTGTGTCTTCATGTGTGCGAAGGGGACAGCTGTGTCACCTGTCTTCCTGTGAGACTTAGATGCGTGGCCACATGTCCGTGCTCCCAGCTGGCCTCCTGCCAGAGCCAGACTGTGACCTGGGCCCCCAGCAGGGAGCCGTGCAGCCCCCGGGGCAGGCGTCCTTGCTGAAGAGCTGGTCAGCCTTGCCGTCATGGAATTCTGGAGGGGAATTCAGGGAAAAACGGTGTCTTGGGTGAAGATTCTCTAGAAGAGAAACGCTATGAAGTAAACAGAAAAGATGGTAATACTTGGTTGTAAAACTGAAGGAACTGTGTGTGGCATTTTTATTTTATTTTATTTTTATTTTATTGGTCTTTAGCAGAAAAACAAAGAATTAGGTTGACTTTTTGAGGGATTTAAATTTCATTCCATCAGGGAGTCCTCTCCCTCCTGCGGGGAGGGTGGGAGTGCTGTCCCTCCCGGACCTTCAAGGATGAAATATAAGTTGTAGTTTGCAAGGCTCACTGCTGAGCTTTCCTGCGGTACCCTGGGTCATTCCAATAAATGTTTATTTGGAGTGTGGTTTGTATTTTATGTTTGTACATTTTTATTGAGATGAGGTAGTCTTAAGTCCGTGTTATATATAGAATGATGGTTAAGGAGCCTTGCAGTTGTCTTTTGGGTGGCTCGTTCTCAATGATGCTGTAAGAGGGTTGTTTGCCTCGGTCTAGACAACTGCGGGCTCCCCGGCGGCGGCGTCCCGCCCTGCAGCGCGCTCGGCCCCTGTTGATGCTATTTGTGTGGTCTTTTCCAAGTGTGTCTGTATCGTTAACAGGAAAAGAAAAATAGGTGTTTCAAAGAGGAAATTCTTGCAAAATGTCATAGCTTTTTAAAAAAATTGAGGTGAAATTCACATAACACAAGCATTTTATTTTTTTCCTTAAGATTCTATTCTGATGTAGCCTCTGCACCCACAGTGGGGCTCAGACTCACCCCAAGACCAGGAGCTACGCCGACAGAGCCAGCCGGGCACCCCTCCCAGGATGGCGTAGAGTGAACAAGTCGTGGTGTGTAGTCCCGTCACCGGCTGCTGTTCCCATTCCCTCTAGCAAGTTCCACGACATTTTCCTCACCCCAAAAAGAAGCCCCGAACCCCTTGCCCTGACCCCCAGCCAACGGCCGATCTGCGTCCGGTCTCTTTGAGTTGTTCGGTCTCATTGGGGTTGGAGCGGGACACCCCGTGACCTTGGCTCTGGCTGTGCGGGAGCCTGGTGTTTCCCGGGCTCGTGCGGCATATGGCGGGACCCCATCCCTCTTCGTGCTGCGCTCCGTTGTGTGGGTGTCCAGCAGTTTGTTTCTTTGTTCGTCCGTCAGTGGACAGTTGGAGTGTTTCTACCTTTTGACTATTGCGAATACCGCTGCCGTGAACGTTCGTGTGCGGTTGGTGTATGGCGTGCATTTTCATTCTCTCAGACACGTGCCTGGGAGTGGGATTGCGGGGTTCTCCTCCGGGGCTGAGGAGCCGTCAGAGTGTCCCCCACAGCGGCTGCTCCGTTTTGCATTCCCATCGAGTCTCGAAGTTTCCAGTTTCTCCATGTCCTTACCAATACTTATTGTTACCACCGCCTTTTAGAAGATGAAATTCTTAATGTAATAAGCCATTTGGAGCATACTTAGCATTTACCATATTGCAAAAAAAAAAAAGAAAATTAGGTTTAACCATGTTTTGCCTAGATCTCCTTAATCGCTCTAAGATAGTGTCCATTTCTTCATGCCAGATGTAGAGGGTGTTGGGGCCTGGAGAGCTAGAAGCACACAGTAAAGCTAAGTGCGCTTTAGTAGGGCAGGAGAGAATATGAGAGTCCCGTCCCCAGATTCAGGCGCGTCTGTCTGTTGGCATCAATGTTCACTCCTGGCAAAAACAGACGGTGTGCCAGCCGCGCATCGTTCCCCGGGGGGCCAGGGCCACGGCCGTGAGTGCGTCCTCAGGCGGCTCCTGCCCTCTGAGCTCCGTCTGGGTCAGGAACACAGACGTGGGTCGGGTGGTCACCCACAAACCCACGGAGAATGGCAGACGTTCCTGAGTGCAGGTGGGGCGGAGAGCACGTTCCCGGAGCCGAGAGGGAACGTGACAGGGAGCGTGGCTTGTTGGGGGCCTGCGATGGGGATGGACAGGCCCAGGGACGGAGGCTGCCCTGGGCGAGGTGCTCTTAACCCAGAAGGCCAGGAGCAGGGAGAGAGCCGCGTGAGTACCGTGCGTGTGTGTTTCTAAGTGTCCTGCCGGCCACGGGTGGAGAACAGATGCAAAGTGGCTCAGAGATGACGAGCGCGGCCCATTGGACGGACACTCAGGGCAGCGGATGGAGCCCGTGGGGACAGTCTCTGGAGGTGGCTGACTTCGATCTCCTGGGTTTGCCCGGGTGGTGCAGGGCACTAGTGGAAGTGACCAGACTTAAGATGTCTGGAGGCTTTGAGAAGTCTCAGAGGACTCGCTCATGAGGAAACATTCGAATGCGTGCAGTAGAGGAGAGAATAGAAGGCGCCCCCGTGGCAATGAGCATCATCACCCCCCTCGCCGATGCGGTCCAGCCTTGCTCACCTGCTTCTCCCCTGCCCCCCAGCCTCCATTCTATGAAACTTCATTTCATTGCCTTCCTAGATATTCTTTTAACCCTTTATCTTGACATCATTTGAGACTTGGGAGAAGCAGCTAACGCGGTACAGAGTTCCCATGCGAGCCTCCCCCTGAGGTTATCTTCTGGAATCATAGGACAGTTGCCAACACCAGGAAAGCGACATTCGTGTGGCATTGCTATTACATAAGCGACAGATCTTCATCCGGTTTGGCCGTTAGTCTGACTACGTCTGTTTTCTGGACATACCGTGTCCATTTCAGGTCCTCGTCCAGCCTGGAGGTCCTCATGGCATTTGCCGTCCCATCTCTTGCCCTCTCTGATCTGCGACAGTCCCTTTCTTTGTCTTTTGTGACCTTGTCGTGGAGCCCTTTCAAGGAGTGCCCGTGTCCTTCCAGCACACTCCCGTTACATTTTAGTATTTCCCATTTGGACCTACAAGCTGCTCTAGACTCACCTTGTGTTTTTCCTGCCCAGTCCGTTCCGTCAGGAGCCCTTGTTCCTTCTATTGGAGAATGGTGAAGTCAGGTGAGACGGGGCCGCGGGTGTGGGCTTGCTGTCGGGTGTCCTTATGGCAGGCACAGCTAGGAGACGGATGCGGCTGCGCTCACGCACGCATGTGCTTCTGTATCTGTCCCTCTGTGTACGTCCGAAAACCCGTGAGTTCGTGCTCCTTGGATCCCAGTCCGATACCGCAAAGTTTCTGCCAGCTTTCCTCTTTCCTTATTTATAGCTTCTTTTCCAGACAGAGGTCTGTGCCTCATTATCTGCGATGCACTGGCATATTTGTTCAGACCTAGTACACAGAGAGTGGTTTCGGAATTGCTAACCGGTGTCCCTGGGAGAAAGGAGTGCATTAACTAGAGAACTGAGGTCGGCGTGTGGCTTCTTGCTTAAGCAAATAATGGGCAGTCAGGACCTCGTCCCCTCCCTTGGTTCCTCTCTCCTCTGCTCCCCGCTCTCTGGCGGCTACCGCAGCATCTTGCCTCCAGGAGGCCACCTGTGCTCCCGGATGGCTGTTCCTTGCTTCTAGGTCTAGCGGAGGAGAAGTTCGGTCCCGCGTCTGTGGAGGGTGATGAGTAGTCTGGAGTGGGAAAGGAGATTGTTATTAGTGTTGCAATTAAAATCTGAAACAAAGTGAGGCGAGCCAGAACTCCCAGCTTCCCTATAGTCCGTCTTGGTGTTGCCAGAGGAGATGCGGCGGAGGCCAGAGTTACTACCAAGTACGGGGCGTGGCCGCAGAGTTGCTTACCAGGTACGGGGCGTGGCCGCAGAGTTGCTACCA